>JANHAO010001237.1:0-34313 GCA_026873985.1 Saraca asoca
TAATATTATTTATAATTTTGTCATTAATGAAAATAGGTATTCTTCTTATTTTTGAAAAAAATCTGAAAACAGCTATATACAAAAATAAGGAAAAACACTATTTTACTGTTTCCTAAAAATTATTTTTTAGTTACATTTTTAGAAAATAGTTTTTAAAAACAGGTTGTTAAACAGATTTTTTTATTTTTACAGAATAAGAAAATAAGAAAATTATTTTTAAAAATAAAAAAATAATCTGCCAAACAGGACCTATATTACGCGTGTATAATTCTCATGAATGTCATTCTTAATTATCAATCAATATAACTACAACTGATTGCAAGTAATATTGCAAAATTAGTTGTTATAAAAAATACAATATTTCTCAAATTTGAATAGATATAAACTATGTGATATGCACTTGATGATATTTAAAAAAGACATGATAATTACCATCATCATATTATAATTCACTTTCTTTCATCTATTGGGATGAACAAAGAGTATACTTTGAATCCAATTACCAAAATAAAAACCCCTTTACAAAATTTTAAAAATCAATTTATTGTTACAAAATTTAATATGAAATGGGATATACACAAATCTATTGACTTAAGCAGCACCATTACAATTTTTGCATATGGCATATTGAATAAAGCTCAAAAAGGGGACAAAGAAAATTGGAGAAAGAAAATCCTCATGATCTTGGTGGATTACTACATAGGATAAGGAAGATTCTATTTTTGCAATCCATCCCTATTGGAGCAAACCAATGAAAACAAAACCTACAGCTGGTCTTTCCTCATTTATTTAGCTTTTTTAATAAAGCAACTAAGAATAATGAGTCCCGTGGAGCCACTTGCCCATGCAAAAAAATGCTGATTGGCTTAGCTTGGTAAGCTAGTGCTCTCTCATTCTCTCTCTTGCTAGGTTGGGCATTTCCTCGTGTAATTACGACAAGTTGCTTTTGTTGACTTAGAAAAGCCAACCATTAGCAACATTGCCCACTTTTGCTTCTGTTAGTGGGCCCCACCATGTCCTGTTTGCCACATAATCAATCAATTTGTTGACAAGTCAATTTATATTAGGATAATGATTTTTATTTACAAATTTTATAAGTTTTTATAAAATTTGTAATTTTATGTAAAATTTATGCATAACAAGTCTATTATCTAAAGTTGTATAACCTTTTTTAAAATTTTATTATATAAAAGATAACATTTACGAAATGTATATTTACGTGAATTTTTTCAAATAGACATAGAAATATATACGCTTTATTTTATTTTTGATTTCAAGAGTTGGAAAATTTTCATGCACAATAAGATCACGTTACAGTAAAGTTATAGATTTCAGTATATTTGCTAGGGCAAAATAAAAATAAATCTAAGGTTTAGTACTATATGATCTTTTAATGTTTTAATTCTTACAAAATAATCTCCTTGAAATTTTTATAAAAAAATGTTAAAATCTTGATTAAAAAAATAAGAAAGTTATATGACTAACTCAGGACTCTTTTTTAACTGCATTTCGTGACTAAATTACTTTTAATAAGATTGATTTTTTTTAAAAGATAAATAATTTAAATAAATTATTATTAAAATTCGACTTAAGTGCATCCGGAAAGATATGATATCTGTTCTTTCATTTCTTCTATTTCTGCTTTGAGTTGATTGTGCTGAAAAAGTAGTTAGAAAGAGTACCAGGGATTCATCCGTTTTTTTCCTTTTCTTTTTTTAACTGGAAATTTAATATTTTTTATTTTTTGAAACTTTAAAAATTTTAAGTGGTTATTTGTAAGATTTATAATTTTAGGGGATTGTTTATATTTTTTCCCTTATATATGTATTTATTTATTTTTAAAAATTATTTATTGTATGAGTAAAATAGAGTTTTTGTTGATTGGTTGAAAAAAAATAAATAAATTGCTGATTGAGAGGGCCCTACCAAATGAATCCTTTTATGGGTTTGGTATGGTGAAGATAAGATAGTGTTCTTTGTTTCTCTTCCAGTTTGAGCAAATTGCAGAAGAGTGTCCCACGGTTTTTGGGAATTTCAATGGGGCCCTTGATATTTATGTTTTCATGGAGGTTTTGAATTTTCTGTGGTTTTAAACTTACTGGGATCCACAGATATTGAATCAAATGGGGTCTTACTCAGTTGGACTTCATCAAATGGAGTCTATCTCCACTTTCCATTGACTCTTTCAAAAAACAGAATTTTCTCTGTCTTTATTATTTATTTTGAGTTTAATTTTTTGGGATTTGATAATTGTCTTTATCCATGAAAATTTATGGTTATTATTATAGTTTGGTGGATATATATATATATACACACACATATTAAAATGTGAATTAAGAAAAATCTTTAATTTATCTTTAAGGTTTATGAGTTTTTATGAAAGTTTTAACATAAAAATTATAAAAAATATGAATTTTGTATAAAATGTCTTAATTAACCTTATATTTTCTCTGTACATGAATATGATTTGATTATTTTTCCAGGATATGATTGATGGATCTAGAAAGAATATGCCATAAATTTCTATTTCTTCTCAAAATTTTATTTTATTTTATTTATCTGATCTTCATGATTTGACTCACGAATATGTTTCTACCGTTGATAATGCTTTAACACCTACTCGAAACTTTGATCAAATAAAAATTTAAAATAAAAGTCATAAAATTATATTTTTTACAATTTTTCTAATTTTCACATATAAAATTATAAAATATATAAATTTTACATATAACAATTATAACTTTATCATTTGAAATTATATCAATTTTTTTTATTTTTATATAAAAAATATGAAAATTTTTATTTTTTACATAAGTTACAGAAGTGCGTAGAGAAAAGTATTGGCATGAAGAATTAATTTAGACAAAATCTGACTTAAGATTCTTATTAAATGGTCTAATCTTGATAGGAAAAAGTCTATAATTTATGATTAGATTGATTAATTTGCACTTTCACGTTAGAATTTGATAGATGGGAGTTTGGTGGTAAAAAAATTCAAAGGGAAAGGGAAGTGAGGGAAATGAAGAACCTGATGTTATGTTGCCGACATGGCAAGCAAAAACGTGTAGTTATAAAGTCAAAATAAAATTTGGCCAACTGGCCTTTCATTTGTCATATTTAGTTGCCAGTTGGCTGCCATTACATGACTTCTTCTTTTCTTTTTCTTTTTCTTTTTTTACTTCTGCTTCTGTTGCATAACACCACATATTTATTTAGGGTTTGTCAGTTAGATTTTTTCATTTTCTTTTTCTCACGTTTCTGTTACGTCTAAAGGTCACAATTCAAATATAGGTTTAAAATTTACGCCACGTTAAAGGGTAGGAATTTAAATAAGTTTAATTTGAATTTAACCCAAAAATTAATCATATCTTATCAGATTAATTTATTTATTGTGTTCATACGGATTAATTTATTTAATTAATAAAATTTATATTATAAATATATTTATCAAATTTAATTACATATTATATTTTATTTAAAGTATTTTAATTAGTGATAAGATATTTTATTGAGTTCTTGTTGTCATTTTATAAAAATTTTAATTTTAATTTTATTATTTTAAATAATACTTTAAAAATTTTAATATAAATTCTTAAATGAATTCACATATCAATCTATTCAATTTGAGTTAGCTCTAACACCAACTATTTATTATTTATATTGAATAAGTTAATCTGTTTACGATCTAAATTCGTGTAAAATACCTTATATTTATGTTAGAATATTATATAATGTCAAAAAATTATCACCCTTAATTATGTAAAAGAAAAATAAACATAAAATTTTGACGTGCAATAAAACTTAGAATTTATTTTTTATATATAATAAAACTGCAAAAAATCTTTCGTATATCTCTTTTCAATATAATAAGAATATAATTGAAAGAAAAAAAAGAGATAATTTAAGTAAGTTTCATGCACGTAATTATAGTTTTTGGTATATTTATTTTATTTGAAATTCTTATAAATTATGAGCTTTTATACAAAAATTATGAAAATATAAAATATTTTGATAAAAAAATTACAAAATTTCATAAAAAAAAACGTACCTAAAAAAAGTGTGTAAATAAGCAAAATCTATTTATACATCCATTGGATAAGCATTAGGCTACAAGTGGCACCCATATTTCTCACTCAACAGTCGTTATCTTTGCCAACAACTTGTATTCAAGTTGCCAACCTATTATTATACTGCCTACAAAATTCATGAAGCTACTTTCCAAACCGTTTATAACCGTTGAATTATTGAAAAATCTTACACTTAGATTTAGTGTGTATTTGGCACATAAAAAAATTAGTTTTTAGCTTATTGGCTTAATCAAACAGTTCTTTTTTCCTATTTGAAAGATGTTTAATGCATTAACTTTTTGAAAAAAAAAATTCTATTTTAAGAAACTACTCCAAGTAATATATATCTTATTAAAATAAAATTTTTAATTATTTTTTTCAAGTTTATCCTTTTTATTTTACTTAATTGACAACTTACTTCTAATTAATCAATATAAATATCAAATAATTTAGAAAGGTAATCCATGAAAAAAAAAACTCAAATCCTTTTTGTGTATCAATATTTTTTTATAATATTATACTATTTTTAATATTTATTATTTTTTCACAAAATTAAAAGGGCATAAAAAAACTCATATATCATTATATATTTGACCTATGTCTATTAATTTAATATAAATAAAAAATAAGTAAGTAAATAAATAAATAAATAAATAATATATGATATAATTAAATATAATTAATTAAATTTTAAGTATTTATATTTTTATTTTTAATATATTGATTATATCAATTTGGCCTCAATCTCAAAATTAAACAAATATATTTCATATAATTAATGATATTAATATATTCTTTTAAGTCATTTTACATTTATAAGATAGCTTAATAGCTAATTTTAACAAACACTTTTAATACAATCAGCTAGATTATCAGCTTTCAACTAACAGCTAATAGCTTGCAGTTAACAACTAGTAAAATAACTAACAATTAGTAAAACAGCTAACAACTAACTTTTTAGCTACTTGTGCCAAAAAGACTCTTATTATTTGTGTATTTTCACATTTATAGTTAAGTTTTACTGATATGTTCTATTATCAAATAATATGCGATTTTAAAAGTAGACATGATGTTATTATTTTTAGGATAAGATAGGAACAAATTCTTAAAATAAGATTTAGTATTATATAATATTCTTAAGGTTTTAAATTCTATAAATAATATCATAAAATTTATAAAAAAAATTAAAAATATTAAAATTATAATTAAAAATAAAAGAAACATACATATAAATCATTTATGATTATTTTTAATTGTTTTGTTTGTAAATGACTATTTCTAATTGTTTTGTTTGTGAATTTCAATTAACTCATGAATTTTTAAATATTAAAAAAATGTTCCCATGAGTTTTAAATTATACACTTTAGTTGTAATATTCTTTTTTTTTCCTTTTTATTATTGTTCAACGTCCCTCTCAATTCTTTGGACTCGAAAATTCTAATTTTATCTATACTCTTATTCCTAAAATAGAGAGTAAATTTGTACAAAAATTTTTAAAGGTAATTTTTTTTAACTAAGCGGAATCACAACATACAATATGCCATATTTAAAAGTCTGATTTTTATAATAATAGTTATCTTTAAAGAAGATTAATGTATAATATTAAAAAATAAGGGGTGTAGAGTGTAATTAATTAGGCCGAATCCAGGGAATATCAATATAATTTGCTAAAAATATATTTCTTTTTTGCAATCCAGAACCAATCTTGCCTCCATGAATAAAGAGATTTAACCTTATACTCACGAGAAAAAACGAAGTAGAATAAAAATAGTTTAAAATATATAAAATATCGAGATGATCGAAAGTGAATTAGAATAAGAAATAATTTAAAATATATAAAACATTGTCTGGAAAGTGAAATAGAATAAAACATAGTTAAAAAAATGATGCATTCAGAGATAAAATTTTACAAAATGGGGACATTTTGTTGAAAAACCTTTTACCCAATACTAATTAAGTAATGATCTGAAGATTTGCTTAATTGTTGTTGATTAATTAGCAAATTTAGATTCGTTGAAGAGAATAATACAATAGAAAAAAGTCAGCAAAATTTATGGCGTTGGTGTTCTTAAAAACATCAAAATGACGGGAAAAAAAAAATAAAATGAAAGAATTAAATGTACAATAATAATTAGTCTAAGGGCGGTGGCTGGGACTGGGAGTGCAAGTGGGAGTGGTTGATTTAATAGTTTCAATGGTTTTTCTTTTCTCCCGCTGTTTTGCTTTCAATTATTATTTGGGCCCATGGAAAATGTCTTTCTTCTTCTTCTTAAAATTATCATTAATTAAAAATACTTTAAATAGATATTTTCTACTCAAAATTGTACTAGATTTTTTTTGAAAGTTTTTTTTCTTCTTAGAATTATACTTTAAATAGATATTATTCATCCAATATTCTCCTTTTTCCCTTAATTAGAAGATTATGTTATTAAAAAAAGGAAACAATTTAAAAGTAGAATGTGTTATTTCATTCTAAAGTCAAAAAATATTATCAATTTTTTAAAATTTTAATAATATTTACATGTGCTTAATTATCTTGCTCTTAGAATTGTTAAAATATAAGTAGTTTGAAAAGAATCATTCTTATAAAAAAAAATGAGATTAATGTACGAATGTTATGGACTGAGTAGAGTAAATATGGAACTAGAGAGAAATGGATGAAGAAGTTGAAGTACTAACTATATATTAAGAGCTTGCGTAATTACATTTTATACTTCCATGGATCATATATGATTTTTTTTTAAAAAAAAAAGTGAATTCATAAGAACAATTTATATATATATATATATATTTCAAAAATTATCACCCTTAATCATGTAAAAAAAATAAACATAAAATTTTGACGTACAATAAAATTTAGAATTTGTTTTTTATATATAATAAAACTACAAAAAATCCTTTGTATATCTCTTTTTAATATAATAAGAATATAATTGAAAAGAAAAGATAATTTAAATAAGTTTCATGCCCATAATTTTTTTTATGCGTACAGAATTTGCAATATGTAAATTTTTTATTACAAGTGATATTTTCATAAGAATTTGTATGACAACTTAATTTTATTAATATAATTATAGTTTTTGGTATATTTATTATATTTGAAATTCTTATAAATTATAAGGTTTAATACAAAAATAATGAAAATATAAAATATTTTGATAAAAATTACAAACTTTCATAAAAAAAGCTTACCTAAAAAAAGTGTGTAAATAAGCAAAATCTATTTATATATCCATTGGATAAGCATTAGGCTACAAGTGGTACTCATATTTCTCACTCAACAGTCGTTATCTTTGCCAACTACTTGTGTTCAAGTTGCCAAACTATTATACTGCCTACAAAATTCATGAAGCTAATTTCCAAATCGTTTATGACCGTTGAATTATTGAATAATCTTGCACTCACATTTATTATTTGTCTATTTTCACATTTATAATTAAGTTTCACTGATATGTTCTATTTTCAAATAATGTGCAATATTAAAGTAGACATGATTTTATTATTTTTAGGGTAAGGTACGAATAATTCCTTAAACTAAGATTTAATATTATATAATCTTCTTAAAGTTTCAAATTTTATAAATAATTTTATGAAATTTACAAAAATATTAAAATATTAAAATTATAGTTAAAAATAAAAGAAAAATACATATAAGTCATTTATGACTATTTCTAACTATCTTGTTTGCAAATTTCAATAAACTCGTAAATTTCTAAATGTTAAAAAGTGATTCCATGAATTTTAAATCATAAGTTTTAGTAGTAACATTTTTTTTCCTCTTATTATTATTGTTCAATGTCCCTTTCAATTCTTTGGATTTGAAAATTCTAATTTTATTTATATTTTTATTCTTAAAATAGAGAGTAATTTGTACAAAAAATTTTAAAGCTATTTTTTTTTTAACTAAGCTGAATCACAACATACAATTTGTCATATTTAAAAGTCTGATTTTATAATTATAGTTATCTTTAGAGAAAATTAACATATAATATTAAAAAATAAGGGGGTGTAGAGTGTAATTAATTAGGCCGAATTAAGGGAATATCAATACAATTTGCTGAAAATATATTTCGTTTTTTAAATCCAGAACCAATCTTGCCTACATGAATAAAGAGATTTAACCAGAAAAAATGAAGTAGAATAAAAATAGTTCAAAATATATAAAATATTGAGATGATGGAAAGCGATTTAGAATAAAAAATAATTTAAAATATTGTCATGATTGAAAGTGAAATAGAATAAAAAATAGTTAAAAAATGATGCATTCAGAGGTAAGATTTTACAAAATGGGGACATTTTGTTGAAAAACCGTTTAGCCAGTACTAATTAAGTAATGATCTGAAGATTTGCTTAATTGTTGTTAATTAATTAGCAAATTTAGATTCGTTAAAAAGAATAATACAACAGAAAAAAGTCAGCAAATTTTATGGCGTTGGTGTTCTTAAAAACATCAAAATGATGGAAAAAAATACAAAATGAAAGAATTAATTGTACATTAATAATTAGTCTAAGGGCGGTGGCTGGGAGAGGGATTGGTTGATTTAATGGTTTCAATAGTTTTTTCTTTTCTCCCGCTGTTTTGCTTTCAATTATTATTTGGGCCCCATGGAAAATGTATTTTTTTTTTAAATTAAAATTAATTAAAATACTTTAAATAGATATTTTCTTCCCAAAATTGTACTAGATATTTTTTCGAAAGCTTTTTTTTTTCTTAAAATTATACTTTAAATAGATGTTATTTATCCAATATTCTCATTTTTCCCTTAATTAGAAGATTATGTTATTAAAAAAAGAAAACAATTTAAAAGTAGAATGTGTTATTTCATTCTAAAGGCATAAAATATTATCAATTTTTTTAAAATTTATAATAATACTTGCATGTTGCTCTTAAAATTGTTAAAATATAAATAGTTTGAAAAGAATCATTCTTACAAAAAAATGAGATTAATGTACAAATGTTATGGATGAGTAGAGTAAATATGGAACTAGAGAGAAATGGTTGAAGAAGTTAAAGTACTAACTATATATTAAGAACTTGTATAATTACATTTTAAACTTCCGTGGATCATATATGAATTTTTTTGAAGAAAAAAAGTGAATTCATAAGAACAATTTTTATATATATTTCAAAAATTTATGGAGGCAATTAGAGAATTATGGGATAATTTTTACCATAATATAAACAAAAATAGCAAAGGATAATCAAGTAATAATCTTCCTCAACTAACATTAATAAACTATTTTCCACGGCTAAACAAGCGAAGCAACTAGTAATTATCATATTGTTTTCTTGCAATTTGATTTCCTTTTTTCCCCTTTTAGAAATGCATCTTCAATTTAGTCAAACTTACAAGTAAAGAAAGCTTAATATAACAACTCGAACTATAAATTACATTGTTCTTGGATTAGATTTGCGTCAAACCCTATTTTTTTTATTGTAATTTCAGAAACCCAGCTATTCAAAATAAATATTTTAATTACCACCACTTACAAATACATTATGTTATTTTGTTGTTTAATTTGATGGTCAAGCAATGTTCAGACAATTTGGGTACACTTCAATTCTTATTATTATTTTGAATGAGTAAAACATAAATCATAATTTATGAGAAAATTTTATACACTTGTGCGATCTTGCAAATCATTTCTGATAGTAGATAGAAATTAAGTCAAACTTGCAATTAATGTTTGATTGCCTATTTTGGATCACTCTTCAACAAATGAGCTAAGATACATGAGGGTTTTATTTTTGGGAATTGTTTTGACTTGGTATTATTCACTAAGTACACAAAATAATATAATGAAAGTTGACGTAGACTCATATTTATATTTAATAATATAACTAAAGTTGACGTAGACTCATATTTCTACTTATACATGATATAGATTTTACACAAAATACTTCTGATAAGTAAAAAATTAGGTCTCAAAATCGTATTTGGCACGTCAAGAATAATACAAAAGAAAGAGCAGAATTTAAGTTTGAGAAGTACAATTATTTTTATAATTAAATTAAAGTGACAAATAATTAATTATTGAATTTGAATTGGATTTTGCAGTCAAAGCATGGTTTGGAAGAGAAACAATGATTCAAAAAAAACAAAAAAGGACAATAAATTCATGAGTCGTAAAAGTCATGCAGACTTCGAATGCACATGGAAGTCTATTAGTGTTTTTGGCTGTTTACAATTGCTATTACTTAGTCAAAGTCCAACTTCGTCACTTCAATATCTGATTGCGATATTCTTTACGTTTATGCCATTGGGTTTCTCTTTTCTACCCAACGGCCCTGGAGATCTGGAAGACTCCCACCAAATGAGTACTCATAGTTGCACGGCCTATACCCCCACATGATTTAAAATTTCGATTAGAATTGTGATTATGATTAATAAAATTAAAAGTATATGTAAAAATTACAAAAAAAATTATAATTGTGAAGTGATGTACAACAATAATATTATAAGTTATATTGTTGTTGTAAATTTTCAAATACACTCTATTTATTATTTAATATAGATGTTTTATATAATGTCAAGGGATTAATTCATTGAAGGACAATCTAAAATATTTTATGAGTTGCATATTGCGGATTTAATTTAATGGAAAAGCAAGAGTTAAAAGATTTTAAAGAAAATCTAGTCCTACAAGATATGATAAGAAATTCGTAAATATTGTATTTTATTTAATTTTAAAATTATTTTATTATTTAAATTCTAGTTATTTGTATTTATTTTTCTTTATGTTTATAAAATCTCACATCAAATAAAATAGGAGTTTTATATTTAGAAAATTAATATAAATAATTAAGTTTTATATCATTTAAGTCTCGTGAGTTGTTCATCTAGAATTATCATATATTTATATCCAATTGAGAAATTTTACACAATTTAATATACATTCAATAATCAATTAAATGTTTTAATATAATTTTTTATTTATTTCTAAAGCACTAGAAATCTATTTTTCCACTTCCCCTTTGATTGTAATTTCTATAAATTATAAAAACTATTTCATGGATTCAATTGTTGGCAATTTTCTCATGATGTCAAATAGGGATGGCTTATCTTTCGCTCTTCTGAAAACTTGGATTAGATTAGTTAAGATTTACGTAAATTAACTCGAACACCACATGAGCATTAAAATAAAAAAAAAAACAAAAAAAGTGTTAAACTTACAAGGCCATTTCCAAACACATAAGCACGAGACTATTAAAATATATAACAACACAATAAAAAACATTAACAATTTAATATGAAAAAATCCTAAATTTTAAAGAATTATTATATCATCAAAATTATATGACAATGTATGTGATGGTTTTGAATCATAATCCTTCGACTTTCTAATTATTATTAATATCTCTTCCAAATTTTTATAAAGATTTTCATGAAACCTTTGTAAGCACTCAAATCAATTTTTTTTATATCTTAAATTTTTATCTAATACAAATATTTCTAATAAAATATATTTAGTTAATCAGTGGTTACAATTCTATCTTGACATAAATAGCTAACTCACAATAAAAAAATAACGTAAACTCTTACATTAAAATTTGAGTTCAACTCTAATAATTATGTGTCATGCGTATTTAGAAAAAGGTTTATCAGTATATATCCTTGTAAATTTGGTAAAAAAATAAAAATTGCTCTTTTTAGAAACTCTTTCATTAAAAGTAAGAGAAATTAAGAAAGAATGATACAATTTTAAATGATATTTATTATATGCACATTCTTAATAATTTTTTGTAAAAAAAATTACAAAATTTTATATAAAAAAGTTACCACTTGACTTTTTTCTAAAACATAATTCTAAATGCAAATATCATCATTTTTCTAAAAGTAAAACCGAGTAAAGTGCAGTTGGTGTGGCTATCCATCTCCCACCATCACGAATTTAATGAGAGCCAGAAAAGGCTTTGCAGGATAGTCAACAGCGGCATGATCGGATAACAAATGAAACTCATACTAAGCAACATTGACCAACAATTACATTTTGAAACTTTTTTTTATTCCTTGAAGGATTTGTCTCCTTTCATATATTGGATTCAGTCTCAAATTTTTATGAGTCTAAATGATTAGTCACTCTTACCCTGAAAAGGAAAGAAAAGAAAAGAAAATCTCATGACTAGGCTACTCTTTATCTCTGAATGTGGCAGAAAAGAGAAAACTGTTTCTATTGAGAGTTTGAACATTTCTATGTTTGATTTCTACATGGTGATTTTTTTTTGGCACCCCAAGTTTTCTTGATGTATTAGTATTAAATCAATCAGAACTCAGTTCGTATAATTTCTATCACATAAATTCCATCGAAGAATTCTCCTTCCTTGAAGTACAGACTTGCATGGATCTTGAGTTCTAATTGTAACAACTGATTTTGCATTTAATATTACTAATCTATTATAGTTGTTTAAGAAAAAGTACTATGGATCTCTCTGAGTTTACATCCTCTTATGTATGGAGAACTGTAGGTGGGTAATGTTGATTATATTTATTTTGACACTCAAATATTATTTAATTATAAATAAGTCATGACTAAATTTAAATCGATTTTACATGTTCGGAATGCATATGAAAAGAATAAATTTTGTGCATCCTTTCTTTCCATATTATGTTTTGTGTAAATAGTAACTCAGCAGGTTATAGAAGAAGAAATTCAGTTTATAAAATATTGTACATAAACTTGTATATTAAACACTTATTTTTATTAGAGCCTTTATTAACCATTAAAGTCAAATAATTGTTATACCCACAATTTCTTATATGTCCATTGAAAAACATAAAAATTTGTTTTGTAAACTCCTGTATAAAATTTGAGATTATGCATAAATTAAATGTGTTCTATCTTAAAAATTACCAGAAATTAATAATAATAAGAGATCATAATCCATGGCCACAACAAATTTTCTACATACTTCGCAAGTCTGATGATTTCTTTCAAATTTTGAAGCTGAAATTTTGGTATACAATTATCTCACTGCAAGTTGCAGATTGATGAAATCTCCAATCTACAAAGCTAAGCCCTAGGAATCTTTTAGTTAGATGATATACGTAAAGGAACAGAACATAATCCAGAGAAAAGTAAGGAATTTTCTCTATCATGCTTTACTTGGTACAGATGTATGAAAAAGTTATGAAAACTATGTCCACTAACTGCTGTTTGGCTACATAAATCAGTATACAGTGTATGAACCAAGAAAATCTGCACACTAGTTTTTGTGGCTCACATTACACACATTCATGGCGGCTCCCTACCGACTACGTAAATTCACCAAAAGCTGTGGATGGCTACTCATATAACAGCCGTTCTGCCCTTGGGGGCCAAGAAACAATGTCAATGTTTCACAAAGAAGAGCAATAAGTAATAATTTAGCTACATATATTTTGATTCACCCAATCAATGGAGGAGTAAATAAATGGAGTCAATTTATTTAAATCAGATTCTTCCAATACAAGAGACTGGGTGGATAAGAATCAATTGGACTGACATTGTTCACAGGCACTAATGTTAGTTACATTCACTTTTATTCACTTAAGTTCACTCATTGTGCACTCACTAGAATCTGAACAGATGAAGAAACGATATCACTTTAAATCAAATTCTATAAGATTTACAATGAGTGAGATTGAGTGAATAAGAATAAGCTGGACTAACATTGCTGTACCAACAATTGGCTTCCAGAATTCTTGAGGAGACCAAAAGGTGTAGGAGAAAGCCAAACCAGAGAAGCCAGCTTTTCTAAGCAAGTGATGTCAAGTCATAGCCAAGCAATGATGTAACATTCATATCCTTTCTCTATGCTTTGTCAGTGTACGTGTAGCCGAAAACTATGAAAAATCAATCTTCCATTTCCAACGAGACTCGGTTACTGTGGAGTAAACGGTGAAGGTAAGCCCTTGGCATGTTGACTCTCCAATTCTAGAAGCATCAATGATTTTTGCCTCTGATATCGGTTTCTCTTGGCAGCTAATGCTGAAACCATAACATACTCAACAGTCAAAAGAGAATCAAATATACTTATAAACTATACAATTATTTGTGGTCATTTGGGGAATTTTGAACCACTTGTATTATTATCTCTAGCATCAAATCACAAATTTAAAAATTTCAAAATACATAATAGGAAATAGTTGTGTGCCTGCAATTGACAATTAAACAGTAATATGCATAAAGCTACAAGTAAGGATTTTTAACTTAAAAATGCTTCCTTTTATTAAGTGTCAAGATTGAGATATGTTCCTAATCCCAGAAAAGTTCAACTGCCACAAAGCATCCAAAGATTCCTGTGAAGCTAACCACCATTGGTGCAATTTTAATAATAATGCAGAAAAATAATAGATGGAAGTTGGAACTTGTCCTTCTTCAATTGCTTAAAAGGTTCGAATGGAAGTTACATGCTTTTTACTATTTTCTCCAAGTTCATGAATATCTATTATGCATGTGAAAAGAATCATGATTCATGGGAAAAGAGGGTATATATTCGGTAATAGATTCAGTGCTTTGTGCAAAGAACTAATAAAAGGATTGAGAACCAAAAAGGAATCTTCGCACCCGATGCCACCCAAAAGACAGTTAAAAGATCTCAGATGGCTTGGCAGGGAATCTGAGCATATATGTTGGATATGCAGAAAGAAGCCAACAATTTTATTGTATCCAGAATGGAAGGGACATCTCAAAATGTATCTCTTAGACCAGAGTTATATGCTGTTAATTTTTTAAAATTCTGAGGCAGATAAAAGGAACCATTAAAAAAGGGATATAAATTTGATTTCTTTTATTTATTTATCTTTTTTGTAAACTAAATCAAGGTAATATAATTTGCCCTGATGAAAAGGCACCATTAGCGGAAATAGAAAATATAATTGGTATCATGATTTAAAAAAAAATCACAAAATATCCTAGCTCAAAAGAGCAAAGTTATCAATGTATGTAGTTATTGGGAGAAAGCAATGTAATGGTATGGGGATTGGATCGAACAATTCTATATAGGATTAGAGTGGAAAGTGAAGATTCATGTGAAAAATCTGGAGTCTTGGCTATTTTCCTCTGAGGAATCTTAGCGGACCCAAGTTTTCAGGTTGAAGTTTTGTAATTTTGCTACCACCATAAATGTGTGAACAATTGGCTTATAAGGAATATAACAAGATAACTGCACAAGTATATTTCTTTTAGAGAAAATATTGGAAAACAAAATTATAGTGAGGTTGGCAAAAGAAAATGGCAAGTACAATACATGAAAAGTAAATAAATAATTGCCAAAAACTTATTCTCACTGAAATCATACTTACACATTATTTCATGAGGTAGACCAAAGTCATAGTCATTCCTTCTTCTCCTGATGTAGATATATACCAGCAGCAGCAGAACACAGAAAAATATTACACATGATACGGCTATTGCAATTTTACCCCTGGTTGATAGTTTGCCATTCTCCCAAAATATGGGACATGATGGCAAAGATGGTACACCGCACAAACCTTTGTTGCCAAAGAGACTGAATGAAAGCAAACCAAATAAAATATGAAAATCATTCCTCAGTGGATTATATAGTTAAAAATAAATTGCATATTTGAAAGTTGGACGCCATTTATACTACTTTTGCACCTATTACATCCCAAGCAATTAAGTCAACAACTAATGCTGATTAATTCCAAAAATGGACAGAAGTTTTCCTCACTTCCATGTGATACAAGTCTGTCACAGTTCTACAATAACTTATCATCCAATTTATGCCATTTTAAAAGATGTATTTCCCAGTAGGATAAAAAAAATGGCAGAAGCACTAGTATGAGGTTAGTGTATTCATTCTGCAATAGAAGATTGAACACAACACAAAGTGGGAGAGATTTCAAGAACCATCAGATGTAATTCAGGTTATAAGAATTGTAAAACTGAAATGACCTTGTGCAACGAATGGAGGGTATATGGCAGAACCTAAAATGGACACCGAGAGGACAATGACGGTGAAAGGATGGTTACAAAGAAGGGAATTTAGACCTTCAGCATTCAATCTGACAACAATGTGCCCAGATGGGACAAATGTGGCTCTACCTGCAGTCCAGTTTAATAGACAGACAAACAGAGACAAGCACACGGGCATCTAGTGTACACTCAATCAATAGGTAAAAAGTGTTGTTTTGACATTTCAGATGCAGATGCCACCACATTAGTCAAAGCAACTCTTTTCCTATTCGAAGAGTACATGGGGATGAGTACACAAGAATCTCTGCAAAGTCCAACACATACATACAAAGACAAAATTGACAAAGAAAGAGAATGGATAGACATATAGGGAGTAAATGGACATACTCGATAACTCCACCATGCATACCAATTGAATAAAGTTCCTCCGGTACCCGTCCTTCCAATAGATTACCGTTCAGTAGCCTGGTAAGAAATTTGAATTAGAAAAACAATGTGAAGGAAGAAAAACTTGTCATGCCAATAAAAGGGCATCTTCCCTTTTGGCCACCAGAGTAACCCATTAAGATTACACTGCAATTTTGTGGGTATCTACTACTTCTTCCCTGATATCAATCTGTTTTCATTGACAAGATATGTACATTACTCTCAACTTTCAGCACTACATCCTAAATATTACCAATACAACAACTTCATTGAAAACTATAGCACTTTAAACACCTGAATGAGACAACTTTTTCATTCTGAAGATACCTAATTCTAAGCTGCAGTTCAATGCACTTCAGACTCACTCTTGAAATTGCAATGGTTAAAACAGTTTCAGAAAAGCACAAAGCAGTCTAGCATCACTTTTCTGTAGCTAGGTAACAAAAGACAGGCACAATAGATACAGCAACGGATACATACACAAGCTGCAATCTTGAAGAGGCCAAACTGTCTGGTATGGAGCCTGCAAACTGATTGTTGGACAAATCCCTACAGTGTAAATTATACAGAAAATAAATAAAAAAATCACATTAATAAAAGATTCAATTATTTTTTATAAACATCAGATACATTTATTCTAATTTTTACACCAACAAATCACTTTGGATATTTAAATTGTTTGTATTCCAGAGAAAATATATGCAATAAATAATTGTTTAAAAAAATGATGTTTCAGAAGCTATAAAATTCAATACTGATGCTCAACTAATGAATATTAAGGACTTTGCATAACTTGTCAAAAACTGCAAATCAGTGCAACAACCATAACTAACAGAGAAAATATACTTACAGACGTAAGAGGGACTTCTCGCCAAGCCCAGGAGGTATTTTACCCTCTAAAAAATTGGAACTCAAGTTCCTGTAATTTTAAAGTAAGCTAAATTTACCAAATAATTAAAGCAATATAAACATGACCAAAGTTTGTGTAGGAAAATTGCATCCCTAAAATGAAAAATGTTCTACAATGAAAGATGTATAGGAATCAAAAATTGTGGCCAACACGCATATGGAGAACAATGCTTCACAGGAAGTTTGTATCTTGTATGTGGATATATGATGGTGGCCCATACTATGGAGAGGGAAGGAATCCTGGTAAGGATGTGAAGCACTAGAAACAAAGCTATGGTTAGCTACAATGTTCTGAACTTCTTGCACTGATTACATTATTAATCAAATTAAATGAAGAGGTGATGAAGTACATGCTTATTCTATCAACTTAGTTTAGCATATAAGAATGATATTGTTGTAGGCTCGCAGTAACCCAACTGAAGAAAAGAAGGTGGTTGAAAGTACCAATACTGAAGATGAAAAGTGATGTTGTTCTAATTGAACGGAAAGAGTTAGATAAGAGGTTAACAAGTAAAATGAGAGATTGACTACTTTCAAAACATAAATTATAGAACACGCATCTAACATATATGATGCGATAGAAATCAGGTATATACAAATATTTAGAAGCTGATACTTACAGGCTTACCAAGTCTGACAAAAGACTAATCGAGTCACTTATATGCCCTTTCAAGACTTGACTGCCAAGATCTCTGAAAAGTAAATTGAAAAAAAAAAAAATTAAAGCAAAATGAAAGGAAAGTAAATGTAGGAAAAGGAATCGTCTGAAGAAGAAGCAACTTGTAATTTCCTCTCTCACTTTTTTACTTCTCTTTTCTTTGAGTTCAGTAGTTCAAATATACATGTGCAGAATAGTATGTGAACGTATAATCCACTGTCTAGCCTCTCTGCTTTTAAAGGATAGGAGTGTCCACGGGTCCAATACAATGATTAACTGGTAATGCAGTCTTTGTTCCAAGTGTGGGTATACATACGTACAAAAAAAATTAAAATAAAAACACCTCACAAGCATACATGGCAACTAGATATCATGCATGCTTTAGATACCACTATCTGTGTATCTGACACATGGAACCTACCATTAGCCTTAGTAAGAAATTTTATACTAAGATTGCTACCATAAGTAGCATCAGTCTTCTTCCATATCTTCTACCATAACCCGTTTGAAAGCATAAATATACAAGTTTAAAGAAATGGGATAAATACTTACATTTCACTGATCACAAGGGACGCTTTATCGTTGCTCACACGGCAAGTAACCCCCTCCCAAGCATCCCAGCTGGTAGGAGCGCAAGGATCGCCATTCCAACCCATTCTATCAGGAATACGAAGTGACTCTTTCAGTGCTTTCATGGCAATTACTACAAAACAAGACCACAGTCAATAACCATAATTTTTTAGTTTGGTTTTTACTTCATTCATCAAAATGAATCTAAACTCCCCTCCCCAAGCAACCACACTCAGTACTAAACAATAAACCGGTCTTACCAAAAATACTAAACAAATTAAACACTCAAGTCTTTCAGAATCATATTCTGGCACAAGAAAGAATAATCTATCCAAACTTGTCTCCTCCCTAATCAATATCATATTATTAAAAACCACCTAAGATAAAAACTACATTCCCTTTTCAATTATATGTTGCCAAATCCATATGAATTAATAATTGAAGAAAACGTGACAAATTTACCTTGTTCAGGGACGGTGGAAGGATCATTGGGAACAATGGCATAATTTTCAAGTCCACTGAGTAAAGGGGCACCTACAGCAGCCACAAGCTTTAGACTCAACATACTAGTGCTCAAATTCTTCACCGTATAATGCCAAGTAAAAGCCGCAAAGCTTCCCACTTGCTTGTATATATCAATCCTACTCACATTCTTGTCATTGATGACCACATCAAAAACCCTCTCCCCTGCTCTCCTCACAGTCGAATCAATCTCCGCAAAATGCAACCACACCAAGTAATCCAATTTCGCATCCACAGGCAATTCGTACTCCAACGCATTGCCGCCGCCCACCGTCACCGCCGACTGATACAACTTCATCGGAAAGTAATTGGGCTTCTGATCAGTCCCACTTATGCTGTTCTTTGTCCATATCTCCCTGACACCATTGGACTTCCCTGAAGACTCTGAAATTGCAACTTCCGGATTCAACCTGAATTCCTTATCGTTCTGCCATGACCGACCAAAAAGGTCCGTATCGTTGCTAAATCCGGGTCCCCATTGTCCGGTTCCGCAAGATAACCTTCCATAGTTAACTAAAACGAGGTTGTCTCCAGTTGTTGCAGAATCATAGGACAATGGATCAACCTGTACGAGCTCGAGTGACGAAACAACAGGAGGGTCAGTGGCAAAACTGTAAAAACAGACATCAGCGTCGCTGTCATTGACGTAAGCGAAGAGATCGGAGTAAGCGCCGTCACGAGCAACGGATTCCGGCCAGGGTGAGCGCCAGCTGAAGACGACTGTGGACTCAACGGAAACGTCGAAAGAGGGAGGATAGGACTTGGCGTCGTAGTTGTCGTAAACAATGAATGTGCGGATGAAGTAGCGGCCAGAGGGCAGAGAAGGAATGACGTAGCAGTTCTTCTTCCCGTAGGAGACGGGGAAGAAGCGGAGGGTCTTCTCATAAGAGAATTGGAAGTGGAGTGGCTCGGAGACGACGGAGGTGGCGCCGCCGGTGATGAAGCGGTCGGAGAGAAAGGTGGTGTTAAAGGGGTCAGTGCTGTTGGTGGAGCTGCCACAGTCAATGTGGTAAGCCAAACCTGCAATTAAGTTTCAAAAAAGCAAACAAAATTCAGCTTTTTGAAGAAAGTAAATGAGGAACTGAAAATTGAAACTGAGAACTGAAATCAAAATATATACGTATAGATACAGGGAGAGAGAGAGAGAGAGAGTACCATATGGGTATGATGGAGGAGGAAGAGGGGTTGAGGTGGTGGAGATGAGGCAGAAAGAGAAAAGAGAGAAGAGAAAGAGAGACATTGTTGAGGGAGGAGGGAGAATAATAAAGGAGAGAAAGTGAAAGAATTGAGTGATGGATTGAAGGAAAGAAGAAGGGTGTTTGTTAATTTTGGTGACAAAGTTGTTAGCTTTTTTAGTTTAAGGACAGAATGCGGGTGGGAATGTGGTCTGCCATTGTCTTCTCTTTTCATGGAATCTGCAATTTTAGTTGTGAGTGGGGCAGTGATTAGCGGAGATGAACGTTCACTTTTTGACTCCAGAAAGATTTGAGACTGACTATTGGTCAGTTAATTTCAAGGTTGTAGAAAGGCTTAATTTACTAAGTCATTGATCAATTTTACTTCAATATGCCTTTTTTTTTTTCCATCTCATTTGTATTCAACTAATTTATCATCTTCAAATTGATTCCATTTTGAAAATCATAGAATTTTTTTTTTAATTTATTTGCAGAAGTATTATCTGCAACGGTAAGAATCCAACTTTAAATTTGTAACATGTTATCGGACATTTGAAACTTTTTTGAGTACGAAATTTATTTTTTTGGAATTACTTAGATTGATCAAAAGAACAATTATTTAGGTATCTACGAGACAATAAGGTTGAGTTAATGTGTTCGTTGGCTATAATATGATATACATCAGACTGATTTTGTTTTGTTACGTAATTACCGGACACTTTTTTAGTTAGTTATAAAAATTGAAATTTTTATATAGTTTTTTTTTTAAAAAATTGTGAATATGTACCATCTTATTTACATATAATAAATACATAAAAAATGATAATTCTATCATCTAAAATTGAAAAAAAATAAAAAAATTCTTATTTCATATAAAAATTATAACTTTTGATAAAAAAATGAATTTCTTTTACAACTTATAAGAATACACGTGAATCGGAATTTTCTGCAAGCATATCCAATCAAAATCTCCTTATAATTGCTGGTTGCCAATCATAATCAGGAGCGAAGAAGGGCAAGATTGACTTTGCCCCTCCTTATCATTTGACATGAAGTAGAGAGTAATTGAATTTGCTGAGACAAAAATCCTAATGAATTGAGTAATGAAATGAATGGCCAAGCATATGTAAGTTGTTGAGGACTATGGGAATCCAAGAGCTCCATTTCTGTAAATTGATGAAAGCAGTGTTTTATAAATATAGTAAAATTTAAATAAAATTGATTGTATTTTTTATATATATATATTAGACTATCTGTCATGAGAGAAGCTTAAGAGAATTTCTTAAGCTTTGTTTATTAATTTTTTACTGGGTTCCACAGTGTCACATCATTTTATATTCCTTTAAACAATTTAAGTAATTTTATCCCACAATGATGCAACTCTATCAAGTTTCTTAAATGGGCACCATAATTTATCTCACTTCTTTTAACTTATTTCACAACTGAATCTACTTTAATATTAAGATGCAGTTGCTTAACAAGCAACTGCAATACTGACTTGTATTTTTAAAGTTGCTTCACAATAAATAAATAATTTTAAAGAGGGTTGCTTAAGTTAAGCTTCCCCTATTGTAAATAGTTTTAGAATCCAAAGGTTTGATATATTATGAAGTCCATCGTGATTAAATCATAACTTTAGGTAAGAAGTTTAATTCATATAATAAGTACGAGTAGGAGGCAAGGCGTGAGCAATACATGCATCTAAGTATCATTTTTTTATTTAAGAATAATATAACAAGTGCTTGAGAGTGATTGGGATATCCGAGTTGTTTGTTTGTTGTCAACCCAACCATATACGTTGGGAAAAAGGGCCCCTTTGACATACATAATACTCTTTGTATTACAAGAGGAATTGAAATTTACGAATATTTTCTAGAAGATACTAGACTAGAGTGAGATTCAATTTTTATAATATAAGAAATAATCAATGACAAATTTAATAGATTTAGGTTGGTAGAAGAAAATTGTTTGAAATTATGTTATTGGATCGGATTGGTTTGAATGCCTAATTTCAAAATATCAAAATTCGGGTGGTCATTTGTTTACCTCGTAAGGCCAGGCCATGCCCACTTAATAGTGCATATGATTTTTAACGGTGTTGTCTCTGTTAGGTTTCTTTCACACATTGCAGCGCCAGTCCTGAGTTCCTCACCTTCATTTCATTTCAGTGTTTTTTGTTTTCTTATTGATTTTTCCTTGAGTCCCTTCTAAAAATTAGCTCTAGACTTGAAGGTTCTTGTATATTATTCACCTTCTTTTTAAGTTTTAATAGTTTTATCATGATAATTTTGTAAAAGAAGTTAACCTGTACTTAAGAGGGGATAAATTGATTGTTTTAAAATCTTTTACAATTTTTAGTGTTTTCTTTGAAAATATCTTCGTTTTGATAAGCAATTGCTTAAATATCATAGAGATATACATTCAAGTTTAAATAAGCAAAAGGAGAATTCTTTATAGCAATTGCTCAATCATGTTAAAAAATCTTTTTGACAGACTCAACCACTCATTCAAAAAAGGAAAACTAAGGCTCATCATAAAAAACTTATATGTATTTAAAAGATATGATAGAAATTTAAAGAACTATGTAGTCCGAATTTACAAATTGAAATTCAATAGGGTATGAAATCAATCAAATCTAACTAATATCAAAGAAATTAGATAAAGAGTTGAAGCATAGATGAAAAGAGAATGTTTGCTTATAAAAAATTAGGTTTTTTTCATTAAGAAAATATATGAAATGAGTATTTATAACAAAAAAGCATGACACATAGTAAAATGACCGTTATTTTAAAAAATTACCACATGCAATCATGATTGGAATGCAATTTTGACTTTTCATCATGATCATGAATCCAAAATTTCACTTGCGATCAGAATCACGATTAGAATTGCGAAAGATCAATTCAGAAACTTTGAGTCAAATCGCATAGGTATAACATGAAAGTTGATTTGAATTGCCTTGAAATGCAACCTTTCGATTACCCTTGAGAGGCTTGCTATTAAAATCATAAAAAGATAGTTAAAATGTGAAAATATTAGAATCGTGATCATAAAAACAAATGTATTTAACAATTCGAATCATATGGCCAAATTTTGAAATTTAAAATTTTTAAATTTATTTCAAAATCATTTTAAAGCTTATATTTGAATTCAAAAACATACTTACAAATTTAAATAATTTGATGAATTATTTAAGAATATATTGAAATGTTTTTGGTGAAAAATTTTTAATTTTTTTTTTAATCAAAATCATGAGATAAACCTTCTAAAATTTGAGCTAAATTAAAATAATCCAATATTTTTACATTTTAACTAAAGTAGTGCCTAAATAAAGATTTTATCAATTGAAACTAAGGCCAGCCAAGAAAACATGATAGAGCAAGCTAATAATTTATAAAACAAGATTCAATTCTAAATTACAAAAAATTTTATTTAAGAAGAAAGTCTAAGCTTAAAAGAAAAGATTATACTAATAAGGACTTTAGGCTTTTCTTGAAACGCCTAAGTTTCCAAAGCTTTAATCTTCTAAGTACTTAAAACTTGTAACATCTATTCTTTCTTGGCTATTTTCTAAAGATGAGCATGACAAGAATTATCAATACTTGATTCCAATGCTCACACTCTTTTCTTTGCACAATCCTATAAAATAAACATGAACTTTACAATCCATATAGGTAGTTCAATCCAATTTGTCATAATGCATAATTCAAATATATAATTAAAATAAATTAGCACAAAAGTATGCATTATAATCTTATCATATATATATATATTGATTAAACATAGTATAACATGCCTATTAATACTTGTAAATGATATAACACTAAGCATATTGCATATGATATAACAGAAAGACATGTATTGCTATTTGAACATAAATATTCATGATTTTCCATTTATCTTCATCAAAACTAATCATGTAGAGTCATGGAGCTAAAAATCTCCACCTTTTTAATGATGGCAAATCACCAAAGGAAAATATGTTTAAGATGATGATTTAATATAAAATGCTCAACAAGAAATCAATACTTTAAGCACAGAACATATTTTTCTTTTCATTTTCTTCTTCCATATTTGACATCAACAAAAATGATAAACAAACATATTGAAACTGATGGAAACACCAAGGAATACAAAGAGCTTTTACATATTTTAGAAGGACTAATCACAAGATCTAAAGCTCGGAATGTCAAAAAAGCTCTCTAAGGATTAATTCAAGATATTTGGAGCCAACACAAGGAAGAAAACTTGGAAAGACCATACGAGTGTGTCCTTTGTATTTGCACCACATCACCATGAAATGACACCACATCATCACCTTGAAATTATGCCATATCGGCTATGTTTTAGTTTTGGCATTTTAATTAAATTATGGCATTTCATTTTGTTGTGACTTCTTAAAACATTTTGTTGGTCCTTTTAATATGCTAAATGTTTTTATTGGGTTTTAGTTTTTGACCCATTTGAGACCTTTTTTTTTTTTTTTTTAAGTTTTCTTAAGATCTATATAAAGAGGCTTGTTCCCTATGCTAAAGGCATATTTCAAATGAATAGCAACAATAGCCGCCTTTGTGAGCTTTCTCTTTTTGGTTTTTAAATGAACTTAGACTGATCAAAAGGATTTAACCTTTGTGGCATCTTCCATCACTTATTACTTCCCTTCTACCTTTTTTGGAGTGTCATGTGAATATCCTTCTATACCAAGGTCCACGTCCATTTATAGGTGTTGGGTCAAGGTTTTTCTTTGTTTTTGTTGAACTTTGGGATGATTCTTGGTAATTTCGGGTTGTTTGCAGGTTTTGTAGAGATGTTGTTCTTTTGGGGTTCACATCATTTGATATTCAAAGCTTTATATTCCTAATTTTTAGGTTCGTATTTCATTTTTTTTTGGTTCTGGTTTGTCTAAAATTGTTGTGTTTTTCTTCTATTATGTGCTATTTGAATATGTTGACGGCAAAATCTAATCAACAGAAAAAGTTCAGTGAATCCCCAAACTGTTGCAAGGAGTGTGATAATGCAAGCAAAAAAGCAGAACAAAGGAAGAACAATAAGAGTGTTGAAGGGAGGAAGAACAAGGGACACTAATAGCTTTTTAATATGATTCGGCTAAAGTTAGTGTGACCCTTATGTCTACAATGGTTTATATTTGCTTTGTGCGGTTGTTTCTCTGTTCAGACTAGCAGAGCAACAATAGAAGTATTCTTTCACTATTTTGGTAGAGTTTCTGCATGTATTTTCTTCTCTTTTTTTTTTACAATAAGTCTCCCCCTATTTATAGAGGTAGGAGAGGTTATAAAGGTAATTTGATAAATCATAAATTTATCTCTTCTGTCGCATTGGGTAATAAATGCTAGGCAAATCATTGTCTAATTTTTGGGGACTGATGTGTCATTTTGGGGACTAAACTGTCGATTGGGAATATGTACCTCTGGATGCTAGCTGGACCTTAAAGTCTCGTACCTACACTTGGATCATTCATTTGGTGATCTAAGCCTATGCTAGGCGATATGTTGGTTGTGCTAGTTGGTCCTGTTCTCAGATTCAATCATGATGAGCCTTTCGGAAGAGGGTTGAGGTAGTGTACCTTGACTAGCAAGCTAGAGCCCATCCTTAATGAGTCAGGGTTATGGCCTTGGCCTTATCCTTTTTCTCGAGCTCACGACTGGTGAACTGGTGCCTGTGCCAAGCAACCTCAGTTTTTTGGATGGTTTAGGCCTTTTTTTAGTTGGACCCATCTTTGGTTGGGCTTTTGCTAGCCTATTTTGCATTGGTCCAAAAATACCTATAACATTAGCCCTAAACTCTCAGTTCGCTTTATAGATTAGGAGTTGTAGTTTGCTGGCAAAGTCTTTACTTACAATTTGTCGTGTTATCAAAGTTTTTACTTGGAGTCTGTCATGTTGTCATTTTAAACTTCTTGTCTTACTACTTCATCTGGCTATGCATTTGGCGTGCATCTTTTATAGCTGTTGGCATGACAATCTTGCTTTTTGCTAGACCGTTCAATCAGGAATAGCTGGACAGTCTCTGGACTCTTCAGTGAAGCCAAACTTGGTCTATATAAGGTGTGAGAGACCTTCTTTTTCTTCCATGGAATGACCAAACGGGTGCATTGGCTAAGTCTCCCATATTTTTGATAGTTTAGGCTTTTGGTGAAGTGTTAAGAAGCATGCATGGCTTATTGTGACCATTCCTCTTTGAGGGTCCTGGGAAGTTTTGTTATAGGGAGCTCCTATGGATAATTTCTCTCTGAGGATCCTGGGAAGTTTGTTGCCTTTCTTAATGTCCTCCCCATTGGTCATACTGAATAAGGCAGCTCTTTCACCTCTATTATTTGACCTCCTTGCTTGGTGAGCTGACCACTTGGTCTCTCCAAGTGCCTTGGGGTTACGAGGCTGAGGGAGAAGGATAAGAAAAAGAAGCTAAGACGATTAGGCTTGCTCATGGCCTCTAGCTTGTTAGAATTTAGGCTTTCCTCTTTTTTGCTTCCTTGCATGATCGAGTTAACCATTCGATTTCTCTGAGCACTTTACGGGCATTCAAGTTAAGGAAGAAGCTCTTAGATTGGTTGGAGGACGAGGAAGAGTTGGAGTTGCTCGGCCTGCTCGTTGCTACCAGCTTATTAGCATTCGATCTTTCTTCTTAGGATATGGTAGTTGTAGGCTTGCTTTGATTTGTACCCTCGAATCTTCATGTAAATTCATCTCTTTGAGGTTTATAATGAAACTTTGCACAATATTCTTGCTTTTTCGCTAGCATGTCATATTGGTGGTTTAGCATGTTGCAACTGGTAACATAAATGAGTTCCTACAAACCATAACTTGATAAGCGTTAGATTAAACGAATGTCAGATAAGTCAATCAACCTTGGATAGTATAGATTAAATTAATATAAAATGGGCTTCAGCCAGTAAATCATGACTTAAAAGGATATGCACCTTAGCTAGTATAGGTGCCGATGCACCTCAGTCAGCATAAGATTGGGTGCCCAGGTAGGTCATATGGATGCTCCTCAGCTAGCATGGGTGCCCTGCTAGGTTGCACAGATACACCTCAGCTAACACAGGTGCCCTGGTAGGTTGCACGGATGTGTGTCAGTCAGCATAAGATTGGGAGCTCTAGTCCATCATTTGTGATCTGCGGTCCTGTGGATCGCTTGTCATATTTTCACTCGTTCTATCCATGACTCTTAGGTTTCTATCATTGGTGAATGTTCCTTGCCAGGTTGGCAGCAACTTACTGTTGGCATCCATCAAACCGTCAGATCGTGGGTCTCTGATGGGTTCCCAGATCCAGTGGTGAGACAGTGTATGATATAACTCGAGGAGAAACCTTTCACCACTTTTATTTGCCATTTGAAATCTAAAGCTTCCAAACTCTTCTCTCTTATCCTTTCTTCGTCAAGTCTATGACCATTCGTCTCCGCTTACTACCATTGGTGCTATTTTGGCACATTAGGCTTATGGTTTGGATTCTGATTACTAAACAATAGCTTTATAGACATTTTAGGTATTCTTCTTTGGCTATCATGGTGAGTTTTCTCTCTTCGATATATGGTTTCTGAGTATCTTCATTTTGTGATTTGCATGTGGTCTTTCTGCTCATAGTTGAAGAAATCTGGAATATTGATTGAACTTGCTTGCATGTTCATTTTCTTCCATTTGGTTTAGTTTATCTAGTTGATTGGTCAGTAGAATCTAAGGTTTTTGATTGTCACTTCATGTCTTTTATTAATTTTTTGGGTTTTAGCAACCCAACTGTTAAGTCCCCCTTGTCTCTTGGGGTCTAGGTCTTAGACGTGGTGACTTGAGGTATGTATGACCTATCGCATAGGAAGCTATTAGCCCTAGCTTTTAGATATGGTTTGCTTTTTGTGATCTGATCATTCTTTTTTCTTATGTAGATGGTAGCTTAAAAATGTCAATGTCACCAAATAAGGAATGGTGATGATGAACTTGACTCTCTAGCCTAGAGTGCGAAGTTGATGCAGTCTATAGGAGAAACGACCTCAAAGAGTGGTGAGATTGTTGGAGAGTTTAGTGGTTGTCTAGACCCTATCGAGGGCCAACAGATCCTATTCAGCAATCTTCAAATCGCTTAGCATTCAGTCACCATGTTTCAACCATCAGCTTCGACGAGCTCTCAATCCTAGTTCAAATATTCCGGCTCCCCAAGGGATGTCATGCGATGGCACCCTTTCCTAATGACCATGTAGTGTATTGATAACAAAATATTTCACTTATTTATTTGTCCTCTCACTTAGCATTTTAAGGTTCAAAATTGGCTTACTTCAGCTATGTTAATATGTATTTATAGTGTGATGTCAATTGGATGCATTATATGAAATTCTACAGTTTTCGCCCATTTTGAGTAGTTTTTGTAATTTAGCCATATCTTGAGATACACTTATCCAATTGATGTGATTCTTATCTTTTAGGAAATCTAAGGGATGGCTCTACAACTTTGATGAAGATCTCCAAGGCTGAATCATGAAATTGACTATCTGAATTTGGAGTTAAAATTGAAGCTAGAATATTGTCTCAGGCAGCCTGACCTCTGAACATTCAATAGATCATATCTGGAGCTACATAAGTCCAATTGAGGTGAAACAAAGCCCAAATGGAAGCTAAGACATAAGGCCACATTTCATATGAAGACTTCTAGAGCTAAAGAGACCAAATGGGCATGAAAAATAAGCTGTAACAAAGAGGTAAAAATGCTACAAAAATGGGCTCTGCAAAATTGGACTTTTAAGGCCCCCAATTGGCATGGATCTTGAGCCCAATTTACCATCCTTTAATCTAGCAAACACTTAGTTAGCTGGAGACCTGAAAGTCAGAAGAAAAAGTAAAGAATGTAGTCTACATTGAGCATACAGCACACAATGGTAGAGGTAACAAACTACACTAGTCATCATGCCTACTCACTTACCAGCTAACTTCCCTTCTTTCTACTTTGGCAAAGCCATTTTGTGTGAAGTTTTGAGTTCAATTTTAGAAGTAGTTTTAGTGTAGTTTTTGGTAGCATTTGGTTAGCATGTTTTCCTTTTGTTTTCTTTGTATTTTCTGCCTCTATGGAAGGCTAACTTTGTAATCATCCAAGGGTTAACACTTGAAGATTAATGTGGAGATCTTATTCCTTCATTTTGCATTCAAATTGCTAGTCACTTCTCTTCTTTTCCTCTTTGTTTTTATTGTGATATTTGAGTTGAATGGATCCATTTAATTTAGATATTAATATGGTTATTGAGATTTTGATGGATTATTTGTGACTGAATTCTGCTTAGGACTTATTAATCCTTTCAGGGATTCTTGTTATGATTATTAATAATTGAATAATTATTTAATGATCAAGGAAGTATTAATCTCAAGTTAATTTCCTTGGCTGGTTGCTTTTTTATTGTTATTTTCATTTCTGCATGTTAGTGTAGTTTTTTGTTAGATTAGTTTCTAACAACCCCCCTTATTTCCAACTCCTAATTTGATTGATATCATCCAATAAATGATCTTTGGGTTCAACCTAGTATTGCCTTATACTACAAGTAGAAGGTAGCTCAGTTTTATAAATTTTTAATTTGATCGGTCTCGACAGTCGTAGTCAAATTTTGGCGTCATTGTCGGGGATCATTTTGATGTTATCAGTCCTATTAGGAGTGTTTTTATGTACTAAAATCACTAACATTTTATTTTTGTAGCTGCTTCTTTTTTTCCCCTGTTTTCCCCTGTTTTTGATTTCTATTTTACACTTACTGTTGCATTAGTCCTTGTTGGAACCACCACCTCGGAATGAACTAAAATTTGGTGGACTTGTAGAAGACATCAAGAGCATCAAAGCTCGTGGCAACCACTTAGTTTGGCCTAATTCCATTGTTTAGACCACTTTTTCTTTTTCTTTAAAGATTTTTTATTTAATTTTAAGGTTCCCTTTAGTGGTAGTTTTGAGCTGTGGTGGTTCTGTAATTTTTAAAAATGTCTAGATATGTTAATTAGTGCTGTTTTGAGTGGTTTTTGCCCTTATTGTTGTGATTCTATGTTTTTAGTTGTCTGCTACTTCTTTTAGCCTCTTATGTGTAGTGTAGTGTTTGATTGCTAGACCTTTTTCTTATCATAATCTGTTGGAATTTGATTCTGAAATTGCTAAAAAGATTAGGAGAAGTTTAGTTAATCAATTTGCAAAAAAAACAAAAGAGAAAACTGGTTCTGTAAAGATAGAGCATAAGCTTAATAAGTTAGCTTTCCTGGTGAGACAATGGACAATACTTGCATAAGGACCTACCACATTTTAGCCAATTGAGTCTTGTCCTATATTTCATCAGGAGAAAAATTTTTACCAAGCTCATTCTACTTACCATTATGGACTCCAAGCTGCTGCAGTAGGCAATTTTCTTAGTGAACATCAGTATTAGTAGCAGCAATTCTATGACAGCAGTCCTAATGAATATGGTCTTGGATGGCTGGACTATTCTAATGTGCCATATGACAACAGTCTTGACCAATTTCAGTAGCAACAAATTTATGATCCTTTCCCTGATGCATATGGCCCTGGATGCATGGACTATTCTGATCTATCATATGACAGCAATCCTAGTCAATATCAGCAAATGCAGCAACCAATTATGCATGAACAAGATCCTGTAGTAGCTATTCAACCTGAGCCTATATTGGAAGACTTGATTTAGCAATTGGCAACCAATACCATTCAGTTTCAGCAAAGAACAGAAGCCACCATGCAAAACTTAGAAATTCAAATTGGACAATTAGCTTCCTCAATGAGTCAGTTGCAAGCACAAGGTCTTGGCCAGATCTTGCAGAATGAGCAAACTGACCTCTAATCAGAAAAACCTGAAGCTGAGACTAGTGCAAACCAGATAGAGTCACTTGCTGGATCAGTTGAGGACACTCTTGATGAGCTTCATGCAGAAATTCCTGATTTGGTTGAGTGTGATGATTCTGTCCCTTCCCAAACAATTAACAATCCTTTAGAAAAGCATATGGTTTCTGAATTAGATGTCATTAATATGCATGATGATGAAATTATTGATTTGATTAAGTGTGATATGCATGTTGATGATGTACATGATGATATGCTAGCTGAATTTCTTAAAATTAAAGGATTCTTATATGTTAATTATTCTGGATATTCTGCATGTTGTGATAGGAATAGCATGTGTGCTGTATGTGCTGAAATTTTTGCATATATGACAAATGATCCTTCATGCTTTGAAAATTCTACAAATATGGGATGTAATGCTGCATGTTTTGAGTTTATTAATTCCTTAGGAAATAATGATGTCATTTTGAAAGAATTTGTTGAGTTTCCAAGTGATGTTGCAGTCCTTTCAACAGAATCCATTCCTTCGATGCAGCAACCACCAAGACTTTCATCCAATGGGAACCAAGAGCAAGCATAAAAAAAAGAGGATGTTGAACAAGAAAAAGAAACAGATGCAGAAGAGGAGTTAGCACCAGCAGAAAAGGAAAAATCAGAAGAAGGAGGGAATTTAGAAAAAGAAAAAAAGAAGAATTAGAAGAAGAAAATCACCTTCAACTTGAAGTTGCTAGTGTCACTCTTCCATTTCCTGCTCCTTTATTTCCCAAGAGACAAGAACATAAGGAGATATGTGTGAGGGATGATATGTCCATTGTTATCCAAAGAGAGTTTCCCCACACTTCCAAGGAACCAAAACTTTACATTTTGGAAAGACTATTACTGAAATTAGCCAGAATCACAATGCACATTCATGATGGCACCCTTAACATTGATTGGGATGGAATAACAATGAGTTTTAATGTCCTTCAAGCCATGACATGTCTTGCTGATGATTTTTCTATTCTGTCAGCAGGATGTCATTCAATTGAATAACAATGCTGAACTTGATTGGCTTGAAGTGACAAAGCATAAGGAGGCTGAACCAGTAGAGTCCTAAGCAATGCAGCCACCATGTCTACCTCTAGTCCCAAGCCATCCAAGGATCATCAAGCTGTGCATACCTTCTGCCCCCATTAATTGGCTACTGCCAATAACCATTTTTGATCCTGGTGGAAGATAGAGGAAGCTAGCTTGGAAGTAGCCTCACACATTAATTCTCCAATTTCATAAGGCTATTTCTTACCTTTCTCCTTTACTTTACTTGTCCTATTTTCTGTTGATCATATTTATTTTGGTGCTGAATTGAATTTGAGTTTACATTGAGGACAATGTAAAATTTAAGTGTGGGGGGGAGTTTTAAAGTTTTGGGTTTGTTGTGCTTTGAATTTTCATTTTTCATTGAACCAAACCAGAATTTTTGTTGCACGATAAGACAAAAACAAAATTTTTTCTACAATATAGAAACTAGAAACTAGAATAATGCAAAAAATAGAACTAAAAACTAGAATGCAGAAAAATTTTGCAGAATTTTGTAGAAAATAAAAAAAAGGAAAAAAACCAGAAAAATAGAAAACCAGAATTTTTGGTTACCCTTGTAGTTTTTTTTTATAGATGATGAGTTTCTTTAAGCATTTAATAAGTTGCAAGTGATTTTTATGATTGCATAGCATATTTAAATAAATGATCTTGAACTTAATTAGCATTGTGATAGATTTGAATTACTTATGGATTGATTTTGGTAGACATATGCCTTGTGAGGTTTTTGAGCCTATTGCTAAACATTCTTAATAGATTCTCCTTCTTTCTTGTGTATGAATATTCTTTCATGATTGTGTTGTTCTAGAACTTGCTTTGATTCTTCTTGAGATTACATTTACATGCATACATGAAGATTATTAAGGCATTTCTATGTTGAGTCATTCTTTTCCTTTTTAGCTTACCTTGCAATGAATTTACCATTGTTAAACCCCCTTGAGCCTTCACATTTTAACCCTTCTTCTTAACCAAGTGTGCGTGGGGGGGGGGGGGAGGGAATGTGCTATAAAAAAGGCAAAGGTGTGATTCATGGGAATGTGCAAAAAGAGAGGTAAAAAGGCAAAAGATGACTTATGGTATTGGTCAAGAAAAGGAAAGAAAAGAAAAGAAATATATAAAAAAAAAGTGCTGAAAAGAAGTGAAAATGTAGAAAACCAAAAAATTCTACATATTACTCCATAAATTCTGCATGATTCTGTAAAAATAAAAGAAAAGGGAGAAAAAGAAAAAGAGATGGATTCTATAAAAGAAAACTAGAAAAATTATGCCCCTCCTTGATGTTGAATTGCCATATCTATAACATTCCTCCCCTTTCCTCTTTTCCTTTAGCCACATTACAACCTTGTAAAGTCCTTATGATTTGTGCAACACATGCAAATTTGAGTAATGAAGATTAGATGATAAGTAAGCATATGGTAGTGTATTTCCATGGAATGAATTTGAGAGAAATACTTCCCATCCTAAACACAATGAGAGTTGTGAGGAAAGCTTCCTTGTAAAGTCTACCAAATTGATCTACCTTTTGATTAAGTAACTTTGCTAATTGGTTTGAGTTGAATTGTAAAGATAAGCTTCAACATGCTATGCTATGTGAATTGAATTTTGCTTGCATTCTTGTTTGTCATAAGTTTCTCATCACTATTGAAAAATTTCAGGTCTTGTTCTTTTTGTTCTCCTTGCTACTCTTGTCACCCTTTGTTTTGTTTTATGTTTTACCTGGAAGTGCGGAAGCTAAGTGTGGGGGAATTTGATAACAAAATATTTCACTCATTTATTTATCCTTTCACTTAGAATTTTCATTTTTCATTAAACCAAACCAGAATCTTTGCTGCATTATGAGACAAAAATAATTTTTTTTTTGTAATACAGAAACTAGAAACTAGAACAATGTAGAAAATAGAACCAAAAACCAAAATGCAAAAAAATTCTGCAGAATTTTGTAGACAATAAAAAAAAAGAAAAAAAACCAAAAAAATAGAAAATCAGAATTTTTTGTCACCCTTGTAGTTGTTCATAGTTGATAAGTTTCTTTAAGCATTCAATGAGTTGCAAGTGATTTTTATGGTTATATATCATATCTAAATAGATGATCTTGAACTTAATTAGCATTGTGATAGATTTGAATTGCTTATGGATTGATTTTGGTAGACATATACCTTGTGAG
>JANHAO010001238.1:0-35079 GCA_026873985.1 Saraca asoca
AATTTATGTGTCAATCAGGTACCCAAAAAAATGATGGCAAAAGCTGTCCATTGGCTGAAAAAAATGATGGCAAAAGCTGTCCATTGGCTGAAAGACAATTTTTTTTTCCAGTGTCAACCACTTTGCGACCAAAATTGTCACCGAAAATTCGGTCGCCGAAATAAACAACCAAAAAATAGCGATCGAATTCTTTGGCCACTAAGTTTTTGTTAATTTTTGCGACCGAAATGGCGACCGAAGTTAGGCAGCCTAATACCATCCAGCGACCGCTGATTTCGGTCGCAAGTTTTTTGACACTGAAACAGCGATGAAATATTTGGTCGCAAAAATACTAATTGCGACCGACCCTCCACAATTTTAGTCACCGACATATGTAGTGGCTAATTCGGTTGCTAACTCCAGCCATTGAACGCCCCCGGTCGCTGGTTGGGTTGCGACTAAGGTTTTAGCCACTCTTCAGTTTCGATCTCTATTTGGTCGCAAATAATTTCTGCGACTGAAATCCATATTTTAGCGACCGAAAATTTCGATCGCTAAAAACAATTTTTCTAGTAGTGATATTTATGTCAGTTCCTAATTAAAAATCGATTTATAATATATGACTCTTCATATATGCTTTTTTTTTAAAATTATTTTGTCAATCTATGTCAATTTTTATAAAAATTGATGTCTAATTTATGTCTCTTCATAAGCATGTTGAATATATTTTAACTATTCCCATTGTCATAGTAAAATGGAAGAAATTAACGATCATTAGAGAATTTTACAATTCCATACTCTTGAGAAATGAAAAATTGATTATAATATTGTCATATTAGTAAATTAGTTGTATGTGAATAATTTGCATTAATTCAGTTGATAAATTAATAAAAAAATTATTTGATTACATATCACAAAAAGTTCTTTGAATTATAATTAAATAAAAATTTAATTAATAAATTAATAAAATTTTTGACAGTTGAGGATCAATAGATTTTGCATATGCTTTAAACCTAAATGATATAAATTTAATAATTATAAAATTACATTGGTTGGTTAACTTAAACTGATGTTAAAAGTGATATTAAGTTTAAACGATGGTTGTTTAATAGGAATTAATATTGTAATTTTCCTCATATTTACAAAAACATCACTGCGTTTATATATATGTCAGTTTATCTTTCATCTTATATCTATTTAATGACGTTTTATCTGCATTCTATAGTAGTGGGTGTTAAATGCAATTATCCAAAATTGAAAGAGACTAATTATAAATATAGGTATTAAATACAACTACTCAAAGCTGAAGAAAGTAATTTATATTTTTACCAAATTTATAATACAAACTATAAATTAGCATTTACATTTCTTTATCATATTCTCACAACATTAAACAGTTTGGTTCCACGTAGTAAACCAGAACCATGTGGGAGTGGTTAAAAAAATCATACCTATCATACTATTGGATCCTAGGCACCATGTTTACATAATAGGTGCCTTTGTAGAAGTGAATACATTTCTTCGTGAGTTGCAGTATAAGATTTTAAATTGTGATTTGTAAGTACAACATTATGTATAGTATTAGTTTTGTGAATCACTTTGTGATAATAATTTTTTACAATTTTATTTTGTTCATAATCACATTTTTTTTGTAATTTTTCTAATTCCAGCATAACAATCGTGACCACAATTATAATTCGAAACTATGACACCAAGTGAAAGGTCCTTGTCTAAGAAGGGAATGAAATAATCATCAGAGGGAGAAAGTACATAATTGAAGAAGGGCTATTACACTATTTGTAAAGATAGATTGGAAACCTGCCACATAAACTACCACTCAGTCCATAAGTTTAGACAACCATCTTTCATTAATTTTAAGCTGAGGGTATAGAATCTCCCTCTTGAGTAATGCCTATTAAGTTTTTCTCCAATCTAATCCAATTTTCATCATAGCCACAAATTCATCGTAGCTGATAGGCCCATCTTGTAATTTTACAAGATTGTCCATGTAAGATTACATAATCACACATCAAATAACCCCTGTCGAGAGGCATACAAAAAAAAAAATAGAATTCAATTATTTGCAAATGAGTTAATGCAAAAGGGTTGTTTGGCTTTAATTGATTCAATTCACCTATGAATCATGTTTTATGTAAAACTTAGGAATTTAAAAATTTCACTAAAATTTATTTCATTTGTCATAAAAATATATCTCAATAACTTCATTTTCATATTATAATTTTATTAACTATGATACCATCAACTATCTTAATTAAATGTGATACATTTTTTTATATGTTTCAAACAAAATTCATATGAAAATCTATTGAGATCATTATTTTTAACAATGTTCCGAATATTAATATTTATTTGTGAAATGAAATCATTTCTACAAAAAAAAAAAAAGTTACAAAGCAAAGCAAGATGGAAAAAATATCAAATATTCACTTGTTTGTATCTAATTCATAGAAAATATTATTAGACACATCAGTGCAATCATATGTTCTATCTTTCATCAAGATATTCCACAACTCATCTAGTTCAATATAGCCATTGCCATCCTTTTCAGAATAGGAGAAAGCATTGTGAAGATGCTCATCATTGGCCATATGTTTCAAATGGAAGGAAACCAGAAGAAATTCTCCGTAGTCAAGTGTTCCCCTTTCATTAATATATGTGGAGTTTGACCTAAATTTTAATTACTATCAATTAATGTTAGTTTTCTTTTATAAGTTATCTTCCTACTTAAGTTAAGTTTTTAATTTAGAGTGTGATTGTGAGTGCTTGCTAAGCAAATATTTTTTTATTATAAATATTTGTATTGGATAAAGGTTTGACATATGAGAGAGATAATGTTGTGAGTATCTATAGGGATTATATGGGAACCCTCGTAGAGGTTTGGGAAAGATGTAGGGATAATGGTTAGGAAGTTATGAGATTATGGTTGGGAATCTTCACACACATTATCTTGTAATCTTGATGATATAGTAGATTTCTTCTCGTTTATGATTTTTTTGCCCTAGAGTTGGGGGGTTTCCACATAAATTACTTGTGTTATTGAGCTACACTAATTATTTTAATTGCTTGATGCTAATTTGTTTGAAGTGGAGATATTTTTCCTAAAAAATGGTATCAGAGTTTGTTTAGTCTCTTATGAGAGTGGTAATTGAGATAGCAAGAGCCTAGTTCGATGTCACATGAGAATTTTAGCATGATGACTGATGATGTTGCAAAGCTGATTTGATTACGTATATGAGTTAAAGATGATAAATGATGATGTTGTGAAGATGGAGTTTAATCCTCCATAAGTTGAAGACAATGAATGATAGTGTTGTAGAGGTAGCTAGTTTGATACTAATGAGATTTGAGGTAATGAATGATGATGTCATTAAGGTAGATGGTTTTGGCTCAAGTAAGATTGAGAAAGTTTCAGTTGATGATGGAGATTAAGATTTAAGGAAGACACCAATGTTAAGGAAAAGGGAGAATACTTATATTGTGTGTGTGCTTGGACAAGAAGATTTGTAAATACATCACTGTTACTTATAGAGTATTTGTTGTGTGTTTTAAAGATCTAGTTCATGAGAGTATTCAAAATTTTATGTTCTTGCAAATGATGGAGATGCTTGCAAATGAAGAGATTATGTGTTTTGAAGATTTGGTTCATGAGTGTTCATAAGGTTTAATGTTCTTGTAGATGATGGAGATGCTTATAGAAGATGAGATCATGGATAGACTTTGGTGATGCTTGTAATGCCTGATTGTTGTGGAGCTACTTGATAGGTAGATGGTTGCTACAGTTTTTTTTTTTTTGAAGAAATTGCTATCATGGTGGATTTTCATGGTTGGGGCCCCGTGAATGGTCTTGTTCGGCAATAAATGAAGCATGGAGATTGACGAAGATGGTGGAATTTGTGTTAATGTGGAGATTGTCAAGTTTGACCTAAATTCTAATTATTATCAATTTTTATTAGTTTTCTATTGTGATTTATCTTTCTGTTCCAATTAGGTTTTTGAGTTAGAGTATGATTGTGAGTGCTTACCAAGCAAATATTTTGGATTATAAATATTTATGATAGATAGGGGTTTGAGGTATGAGAGACATAATGTTGTGACTGCACATGGGGGTTATGTGGGACCCCTTATAGAGAGTTGGGAGAGGTGTAGGGATAGTGATTAGGGAGTCGTGGGGTCATGGTTGAGAACCTTCACATATATTATCTTGTAATTTTGATGATATTGTAGATTTCTTCTCATTCATGATTTTTTCTTTTTCTAGAGTTTGGGGGTTTTCCATGTAAAATTATTTGTTTGTTATCAAGCTACATTGATTATTTTAATTGTTTGATGCCAATTTGTTTGAAGTGGGAATATTTTTCCCAACAGTATCTACATGTTGTCAACAAGCATTAGGTTTAAAAAGATCAAACAAAAACAATTTACAATTGGACAAATAAATATGTTTAGTATCATTTGATACAGAAATTGCATGAAATAAAGCACAAGAAATGCAAAATCAACAATTTAAAATTGATGAATACACAATAGCCTAGCTAAAGAAAGCAAAGCAAACATAAAAAATCATCATTCTTAGTCATTTGGTCTATACAACAATTCTATCTTTAACATGTCCAAAAAAGTATCTATCTTGTCAAAGGTATGCTAGTTCCACAAGGACAATTCTATTCTATTAGGCATGAATGATGATATCAACACATAAATAATTAAAGTATGAGATGACATTGAACATAGTGGAGAGAGGAGAGAAGAAGGCAGGAAATGTGAGAAAAAAAATGAATCATAAATGCTAATTGTCAAATTCACCAGAGATAAATAATAGAATTCCTAAATTTGTAGTGTTTGTAAGTCTAGGTTGAACCCTAAAGACTAGTTGATTAATTTGTGATCTTAAATCTATTAAATGCAGTAGACTTAATAAAAAATGGGGTTTTGAATTCAAATTCTAAATATAAATAAAAACAAATTTTAATTTGTAAAGAAGAGTTTGAATAGGAAAAGTTCAATTCAAGAGAGATTCATATATTCGATTCATAGAATGATCATTGACATCTAAATACAATTCCTTTTTCAATTAATTAGACAAGAATTACATAGCCATTAGAATAATTCTTATCTTTGTTCTCTAAATTCATTAATTCAAGCCCAGCTCACAAATTAAATTCTTATTTATTAACTGATTTAGTATTAAGTAATCCAAATTAGATTAATAATAGTATTATCAACATGAAGATGATAAGATTAGATAACAATTAAACACTAGCATAAATTATTTAATCCATCCTATGTTTCCTTTAGGTATTGAATGAAAACTAGGATCATAGTCATTAAACCTAACTGCTACCTAAACTGAACTATCATAACAAGTATGGATTATGAAATTTAGCTACCAGATGCAATTAACTAATGGACCCTATTAGAAAATCATCTTAGGCAATTATAAATCAATAAGAATAGAGAAACAATAAATAATCAAATCAATAACAATTCAAAATAGATCAAGTCTTACATTCATAATAAATTTGACTAGAATTCCCTTGAATCGAAAAATGAGTTTAGCTACTCATTGGAAAGAAAATAAAACTAGAAAAGAAAGATTTAAGAGAAATTGTGTGCAAATATTGTTTTTTGCCCTAGTGGAACTCCTATTTATATACAAAATAGAAAGGATTAAGCCTTCATGATTTGGAGTAATCCCTAAGTAATTCTGATTCAGCTAGGATTCTAATTAATTTGGTTTTATTTTTTGAGTTTGTTTGCTAATTTTGATTGGGTAAGGGAGTAATTAGACTTTGATTTCTTCTAAAAAGTTATAAACCCTACTCCTCATCATTCCCACAGACTAGACCTTGCTCAAAATAGAGGTTTCTAACTCAAGTTATGGGCTAGAAACCAAAAATGGTTTAAAGCAGTTTAAATTGTATCATATTCTATAACTTAACTTTATAGCCCTTTTTCTCATTCAAAAAGACATAGTTTCACTTCAAGCCCTCATGAAAGTTGTAGTTATGGATCTTAGCTTTATAATAGGCCTAGTTGTGCTCTGATATAAGGTTTGTAGCTCTAGATATCATGAAACTACTATGATTGGTTCAGGAATCAACAAGGTTACATTCCACTTCAAATTCTAGGCTAATTTCAAACCTCCAAACGTCTGGATTGGGTTTAGAACTCTAAATAGCAATTGTAGGCCTTTGTCTTAGCTTTCCAATAGTATAAAAATCATTCCAAATAGAGGTCCTTAACTCTAGATACATCTAAAAGTCTGAAATAGTGTTAGAAGACTAAAATAGGACATAAGTAACTCTATTTGGCATATAAACTTGGCAAAAGACTAAATGTAGAAGAAATAAAAAAAGAAATAAATATTGCACTCATCAAATTCCCCCAGACTTAGCTTTTGTTCTCCCTTAGGCATAATACAAAATTTGACATAAAAATAGAATCAAATACTAGCTAATCAATAATGTTAAGATTGCAGAACTATGAGCAAAATAAATAAATAAATAACTAAGATTCTTAAAAGTCATAACACATCATGAATTAACAATCTTGACAAACTTAAAACTCAAAATCAGTTAGTACAACAGTTTCATTTAGAAGAATGTAAACCAAGTTAGTAGACTCTCATAAGATAAGCTCTCCAACTTTCTCCGTGTTAGGGTAAGTATTTCACTCAAATTTATTCTATGAAAATGTGCTATCATAAGCTTGCTTATCATCTAATCTCCACTGCTTAATTCACATGCACAACTAAATTAAAAGGAATTTTGTAGGGTTGTAATGGGGTTAAGAAAACAAGTAAGGGATGATGAGTGTATGAAACTAAAGAAATTAATAGAGCATTGAAGCACAAAATTTGACAAACATGACAATTAAGATCCAAAATGTATCATCAAATTTTTAAGTTTTTATCAACTTCTTTTTTTTTTTTTTACTTTTTTTTTGTCTTAGCAATTGCATCATTTAAATTCTTTTCTTTTCTTGACTATTGTAATGATTACATTTGACTTTTTGCCATACAATTAATATACTCCACATTTACTCAAGAAGTCATCTCACTATATAATTTAAATGCTCTACCAATCCCTAAGGTTTGGTAAAGACATTAAAGGCTTGTTAATAGGTTATACAATAAGAAAAAGTTAATTAAGCTTAAAAGGGTTCATCAATGGTGAATTATAGGATTAGCTATTTGAGCTAAAATGGTTTATTCATAGATTGCCTTATCATATTCATATGTGCATGTGTCAATTATAATCTAAAAAAAAAAACTCAAAGTAAGTTCGAGAGAAACAAATTTATGGAGGAATACAAACACAAAAAAGAAGAAGAAATTGATATAAATTTTCAATCTATAGGCTCAAAAGCTCACAAGTTAAAATGTCTACCAAATTCAATTTACTAACATTCCTAAATCCATTACTATACTAATCAAATTCAAAATGCAAGTCAATTTGTTGAATCATGCTATGTAACTTTCAAATTCTATTTATTCCTACTTATGGTACAAGGAAATTCACCATCATTGAGAAGCACCTCTATGTGCAAAACGTTTTTTTTTTTGAAAAATGCAAGCAATTGAATAAAAAAAATGCAAAATAGTAAAATTTGAAAAGCGTTGAAAATTAAATACTAAATTCTCCCTCCACACTTAAAATTTACATTGTCCCTAGTGTAAAGTACAATATCGTCAGCAAATTATGGACATAAAATAAAATAGATTAAATTTGGCTATTTAGCCACTCTTGAGTTGCCTCCCAAGTAGTGTTTTTGTTTATCATCATTGGCTTGATAAGGTAACTCTCCTCAACCTGGCTTTAATTCTAAAACTGATGCTTATAGCATTAAAGAATACAACACCATTGTCATTTCTTTAACTTTATAACTTATCTCCAGTGGTTCATCAATTTGAATTAAGCTCTTGAATTTTACAATCTCTATAGCAAATTCCATAGTGAGTGTGCCATCATGGGCATCATTTTTTGTTTTGACTTTTTTGAGCAAGGGCTTTCCCAAAATGATTGGGGCTAGATTTGATAAAGCATCATCCTCTATATTCAAAATGTAAAAATTAGTTGGAAAGATGAAACCATTAACCTACACCAAAACATCTTCAACTACCCCTTTAGGGTATGTGTTAGATCTATTTGCCAACTGTATAATCAAACTAGCTTCTTTTAAAGGACTTAACTCTAAATATGCATACATAGAATATGACATTATATTTATGGGGATACACTTAAATCTAACATTGCATGTTCAAAAGGAGTCTTACCAATGGCATATGGAATTGTGAAAGTACTTGGATCATTACATTTTTGGGGTAATTTTCTTTGAATAACAATAGATACATTTTCTTTTACATTTATTTTCTCATTAACTCTTAATATTCACTTTGTGATGAATAGCTCCTTGAAGAATTTTGCATAGCTTAGAAATTGTTTGATTGCATTAAGAAAGGGTATGTTCACTTCTACCTTTTTGAAGGTCTCTAGGATCTCTTTTTCTTGTTCTTCTTTCTTAGAATTAGTCAATTTGCTAAGGAAAAAGAGGAGAAGTAAAAGAATTAACAACTACAGGTTAAGAGCTTACTTTTTTTTTCTTCTGCCTCTTTTTGCTTTTGTTTCTTATTGGGCAAAACTCATTGGGCTTGACTATTGGTCTCAGTTTCTTTTCCACTTTGCAACATTATTGCTCTTACATTTTCTTGGGGATTCACAATTGTTTGGGATGGCTATTTACTTGAAACTTGAGTTTCTAGCTTGTTGACTATTTTTGTAAGTTGATTGATTTATGTCTCTAGGATATAAATATTAACTTTGTTTCTTGTTGAAATTGCAACTTACTATTTTCCAGAGTGTGGCTAATGTCTTCAAGTGATTTGCTTAAGTTTGGAGCTTGGTTTGCTTGTTCTCTCACTTGGAATGGAGGTTGATAATGAGTTTGGCTAACTTGGTTACCGTAACTTAGGCTTGGATGATCTTGCTAGCTAGGATTGTATGAGTTGGAGTACAAATCATATTGCCTTTGGTGATGCACTGGAAATCCCTCCCATTGCATGAACTTTTTGGACTAGTTCTTCTACTTGCAATGTTGGACATAAATCAATGTTATGCCCAGATAGTGAGCAAATTTCACACACCTTGGTTGCTTGCATATGTCCTATAGTAAATTGATGAAATAAAGAGTTAATGAGATGGTTGATGCTTAATGTTAGATGTATATACCTTATTAACCTTCTTCAGTGTATGGTATATTTTGGCTCCAAATTGTTGCAAGTTGGCTGCCATGTTAGTAATCAAGTTTCATGCAGCTTCTGGGCCTTATCAATCAATGCTCCTCCACTTATAGCATCTAGTATACTCCTATCCATCAGTAGCAGTCCCTCATAGAAGTATTGAATCAGGAGCTATTCACTTATTAGTGGTGTGGGTAGCTTGTATAAAGATTTTTAAAATGCTCCTAGTACTTTTATAGAGTCTTTTTATTATATTGTCAAATGCCACATATGCCTTTTCTTATATTTGTAGCATAAGAAGTCGGGCAATATTTTTCCAAGGAGAGTCTTATCATCTCATGCCATGAAGTGATAGAGTTTGATGAAAGGTAATAGAGCTAATCCTTGGCTAAATCTGCTAATGAGAAAGGAAAGCCCCACAACTTGATTTGCCCTTTTGAGTGGCCTTGTGGCTTCATGGTGAAATGTACCACATGGAATTCCCTCAAGTGTTTGTGTGGATCTTCACCAGCAAGACCATAAAAGATAGGCAACAAGTGTATTAGTCTAGATTTTAGTTTAGAGGCAACATCAAGATCAAGGTATTTAATGCACAAAGATTGTTGATTCAAGTTAGAAGTAGCTAGCTCCTTCAAAGTTTTGTGATTTACAATTATGTCTTCCAATTTCAAATCACTAGATGATTTGTTGAAAACTAGATCAATGGTTGTGTATATCTCAAGTGATGAAGCTCTTGTTTGTTCGGGTGTTGAAGTAGCAACTTGAATAGTAGAAGTATGTTGAGCCTTTTTTTCTTAATTTCTACAAGGTGCTCTCAATTTTTGGGTCAAATTTCAACTCAAAATCATGAGAGGATCGAGTTATACATAGAAAAAATCATAGGACAAGAAAAAATTGAACAAGGAAAATTGATAAATTAATAAAAAATAAAACATTCAAAAACCTATTAGATGATGGAATTTTGTGAAAAGATGTAGGGGTTCATGGTGAGATGGATTTTGATTAGCACACTGATTTCTTTAAGACTAGTAAGTTTTGTCCTCGAATTCCACCATCGAATTCTATTAGAAATACCAAAAAGAACATAAAACTCAATAGAATAGGTGTGAAAACAATAAAAACTATTAAAATTTAATATCCTAAATCCTAATCCTACTAGAACATAAAAATTAATCAAACCAATCTCCAACAACAACACTAAAATCTTGATGGATGTCAAATTCACTAGAAATAAATTATTAAACTCCTTAATTTGTAATGTTTCTGAGTCTAGGTTGAATTCTAGAGATTGATTAATTTTTTATCTTAAATATATTAAATGTAGTAGACTTAAAAAAGAAGAAGAGGGTTTTGCATTGAAATCCAAAACTTTAGATACAACCAAAAGTCTGAAATAGTGTTAGAAGACTAAAACAAGATATAAGTAACTCTATTTGGCATATAAACTTGACAAAAGACTAAATGTAGAAAAAATAAAAAAAAAGTTTGCACTTATCAAGAAACAACCCATAGAAGTTTATATGATCATCTCCGTACTAGTTAATTTCTTAGTTTACAAACAAAGAGATCTTTATACCATGGTTATTTATGGAAAATGACAATAAGGACTGTTTTCACTATAAAAAAGACCCATATTTTATTTATAATATCTAACATAATTTAATAGAATAATAAATTAATTTGATACCAATAAATATTATAATATAATTCAATAGAATAATAAATTAAGCATATACCAATAAAATATTATGTGAAGGCATAAAATGCAAAATATATTAGTGAAATAAGATCAAACAACAAGCAAAGAAACAAAGTCTACAATCAAACTAAATTAATCTTAAAAGACAACACTATATTTAAAAAAATAAATCAGAGTTAGTGTTTTCAAAGGCAAACAATAAACCCTTGACATCTAAAATATCAAATCAATCTAAAATGAAAATAAGAAGGCTGAAAAAAGGAAAACAAAGAGGTGAGAAAATATAAAAAGAAGGGCAACATTAAGATTGTAACACCTAAATAGTTTAGGTTATGTAGGTTAGTATATTGGATTCATTGAGTAGTGAATTTTGGGTTAGACTGAACCATCGACACTTGCTGGGGAATTGGTTAACTGATTTGCTCTATGGATTGATCATTAAAGACCAATTGATCGGTTCACATTGAAAAGGATTTAATTAGAGAAACCCTAGAATGTATAAACATAACCTTGAAATGGCCAAGGAGTGAGAGAGATGATAAAAGGTGTTGTTTTCATGATTCCTGATTTGGGGTTTGAAATCTAAGGTAAATTTATCAACCAAAAGTTAATTTTACCTTTTTTGACTCTTAGATTAAAACTTTCAATGTTTTACTTGTTAGGTCAATTGATTTAGGGTTGATTAAGAACTTGATTTTGAGAAGGGAGTTATCTGTGTGTTTAATTTTAGGGAAGGCACTCTCCTCCAAAGGTGAGAGGGAGATTTTTGCCTTTGACTAGTCATTTTTTAATAAAATTATAAAAATATATTAGTATCATGTTTTGAAAAATTATAAAAAAAATATTTTCGAATGTGAACTGATAAGTAGTTAGTAGACCTATTGACTTGCATATTATATAATATAGATTTATGTTTTATTCCTGTGTGCCATTTGCTAGGCCGAAATTATTTGCATTTTAAGAGCATGCTTAAAATGTTTGCTATAATGATATATAGATCGATTTAGAAGTTAAGATATTTGATATGAATTACATGCTAAGATGTATGATAGAATGTATGTATTGGTATGCGTATGATGTGTGCTCAAATCTCCAATGGTTGAGTGTGGTGGTTGGAAGTCACGTATACAAAGGTTTAAGTGGTGGTTACTACCAAAGACTCTATGATGCCAAAGTTAGAAAGAATTAAAGTGAAAGTAAAGTATTCGATTATCATAAATGGAACTTGTACCTTATTATTTATAGATGTGTGGAGGGGTTAAAAGGGATCTTTTACCTGCCTGAGACCTTTAGTTGGGCCTTGTCCATTTTTGGGTCTATTGGCTCTATATTTATCATGAGCCCCTTCTTAAGTCATCGAGTAAGGCTTGTCCATGTGTTTCTTAATAAGCCTAAGATTGTTTATCTATTTAATCTTAAACAGCTTATTGGGCATCTTTTCCCAGGTGTTTAGCCATCATATAGACTTCTAAGCTTTTGGACATTGAGCTTTAGATGTTATGTTGGTGGTCTGTCATTCAAGTTAACCTTTCATAATAATAGTTAATAATTTTAATTTTTTGTTTGAGAAAATTTGTGCCTATTTATCATTTTATTTCTCTTTTGCTAAATTTTGGGATGACTTCCTTTAGGATTCTAACCCATAATCATGACAACCTAGAGCTTAATGTTTATCTTGGGTCGATTAATGCCACAATCCTTGTGTGGAAGAATTTGGCCTATTTGATTTCTTCAATCTTGACCATTGATTTTAAACTTCCTTTACTTTCGACAAAAGCTTTTCTCAGAGTTAGCACTTGCCACAATCTAAAGGCTTTAAACTTTCTTAACGTCCCTGTTTTCAAGCCCTTGGTGTTTTATTCTACTTTTCAATTTTGTAGGTACTCTTTTGCTAACCGATTCTCTTGTTTGTTACTCTGTCATTTTTTTTGTTGCTTTATCTTTAAGTTATTCTAGTAACAATGGTTAATTTCCCTGCTTCATCTAAACATATGAGTGAGGAGACCTCTATTTAGAAAGTTAATTTAAAATGGGTTAATTCAGAGATCATTGGCATTAAGGTGGAAGATCCCTTGAATAAGACTAAAACCTTAGATAATCTTTGTAATGGGCATTATCAAGAAAGCAATCATCCTTGCATAGTTTAAGGTTGGAGGTGAAAGGGGTGGTATCTATAACCATGATCTGATATGGTTTTTTGTGTTTTATGGCCAAATTATTTATAATCTTAGGGTTTTGCTCTATTTTTCCCTTTTCAACAATATGTACTTAAATACATGAATGTATGCCCTGCCCAATTAATATCCAATACATGGGCTTTCTTAGAAGTGTTTGAAATGATTTGTAAAATGGATAAGCTTTGGGCATTAACATCTGATTTTTTCTACTTCTTTAGTTTTTCCTTGAATGGGAAAGGTACTTGAATTTATATAACTTAGAGGCCTGGATGTATACTTTTTAGCAACCTAAATCTTGTGTTCTTCTTGGAAAGAATCATTTTTCAAAGTTTCTTTAAAGAGTAACTCCTTTTGTTGGTTATTTGATTAGGGAGAGGCCAATGTTCCCCATTGTGTGGTTGCATCCCAATGCTACTTTAAAGATGACAAGGAAAGAGAATTACTTTGAGGAGATTGTCTGAGGATCGAGTCTTAGAAGAAGTTAGCCTCTAGACATGAGGATTATGTTAAGTGTATTTTTTTTTACTTGTGCCTTTTGAATTTATCTTGATCTTTGAATATCACTTATTGTTTTTATCATCTCCTTACAAAATACCACCTTATGTCACAAATTGACAAGATTCAAGTCATGCTAAATGCTCAATAAGCAACTAAGCCTAGAAAAGCTTTAGTCGAGTCAACCAATGCTCTTTCTTTGACTCTATCGAGATCACCCACTACTATTCAGTCATTAGTTAGGTCAATTCCTCTTATTCAACAATCCTTTGATCAACTAACCCATTATGGATCTAAGGTTAATCAACCTGATTTGAGTATTGAGTAGATTATTGTCTCAAAGTAATTGTCTAGTTGAAAATAGACTGTTGATCTACAATTGACCAAATGCTAGCCCGTTTCTCCATCTCCCTTGATCTCGACTGCTATGCCAAGTGTTCATTAGTAGAAAAAACTAAATACAAAGAAGGTTACTAATGATGAGCTTAGGGGTATAGACATTGTTCTTCATTAAAAGGTCATGAGAGGTTATTTCCTTCCTCAAGCAAATATCAAGAACCCAATGTGGCAGACCACCTCTTTGGAGAATCTATCTAGGAAGAAGAAGTTCGATTTGTTATTCTATAAGAGAGTTAATTATAGTACCCTTTACAAAATTCAAATTTTATTCAAGAAAGATAAAGAAATGCTTAACTATGTTACCTTAGATGTGGTGTGCTTCACAAGTGATATGGTCGAAAACATCATCTACATGAAGTTGTTGCTGCTATTGCTTTTGAATTTCAAGTTCGTGAATTATATATTTTTTATGAACACTACAAAAATGAGAGCCTTTCTCGTCAAAACCTATGATCGCTGGATTTAGAAAGTAAGCAAAAAATTTTGATGTACTATTTGCATCAATTGGTTGAGAGGGAAGAAGAATTGAAGAACCGTTAGGTTCAATTATTATCACTTTTCAAGCAGCCTAAGAAGCTTAAAGGATAATATAAACATGCTCGTTTTGTTTTTGATGTCCTTGAAGTTTGATATGAATAGCTGGTTGCTGATAGAAAAAACTTTTAGAGTAAAACACACATCTAAAGAATGATAAAGAAAAGGAGATGGAGGCCATATGAGGCAAGATGTGGAGAAATTGCCAAAAGAGTTGTCACATTACCAATCTAAATGTCAAGAGTTATAGGCATAAAATCTCACTCTTGATTAAAAGATTAATGCCAAAAGAGATGAAGTTGTAGACAAAATGGAATAACTAGGAAAAAATCCTAAATTTTGAAGATTAAATTTGAAGAGCTTAGGTTGACATTTGAAGCATTGCAAGAAGCTCAAGACCTCACTGCCCAAATATTCATTATAAGCTTTAACTTAGCATTGGATTAGGTTTTCATGGTTTTATTTGGACTTCAACTTTACCAAATTGGATACTAGTAAGAAAGCTTTTGATATTGCTAAGGAGTAAGGTATTACTTTTGTGGCTAGGCAATCGGATGAAGGCCAATCCTCAAGTGTTTTTGATAACCCTATTGTAAATCCATCTTCTAATGATCCTCCTATATAGACTTCATTTGTATAATTTTTTTGGAATTTTATAATCAAGATCTTTTTACTTACTTGAATCATTGCTTTGTTGTCTATCATTCATGATTTCATTTCTTTGTTGTTGATTGATTACCCTGTTCCCTTAGATCTTGATGGTTTTATGACCTTTGAGAGCAAATTATGCTAGAATGATTTGAGAGTGAATTACACTTGGTTGCTTTGAAAGTAAATTATGCTAAATGCTTTAGGAGCAAATTACACTCATTCATTTTCAGAGGCAAATTATGCTTGAATGCTTTGAGAGAAAACTATATGAGAATGAATTATGAGAATCACTTTAAGGGAAAATTATGTCCAAAAGTTTTGCCAGTAAATTACACTTGGTCATTTTAAGTATGCTTAAACATTTTGAGAGTGAATTATGCTTGGTCACTTTTAGAACAAATTATGCTCAAATGCTTAAAGGGCAAATTATGCATGAACACTTCAAGAGTAAATTATGATTGAATCACTTTGAAGGAAAATTATGCCCAAACACTTTGAGAGCAAATTATACTTGGTTGTTTTGAAAGCAAATTATGGTTGAACACTTTGAGAGTGAATTACACTTAGTTGCTTTGAGGGAAAATTATGCTTGAATGCTTTTAAGGCAAATTATGCTCATGCACAAGTTAATAACCCTTAAAAAATTGAAATATCTAAAAAGAATTATATTACCCTTTTTTTATGCTGAGTGTATTACATATTTCTAGTTTTGAATGTAAACAACATTTTTCCTTTCATCGCTATTCTTGCTTTTTAGAAATTTGCCCTTGTTTTAGACTATTTATATAGTAATTATGAGCAGTACATTGATAGGTCATGACATGTCCAATCCCATTATCAATTGAAAATTTCATCAATAAATGTGATGTTGACATGATAGCTTGTGCTCGATTTAATGAACTTTGGCCTAAAACTACATTATAAGCAATATTTGGTGTGTCCACCACCAAGAAATCAACCTAAACATTCTGCATCTTAGGCTATGTTCCTAATGATATATGTAATTTGACTAACCCTAAGATAGGTACATCCCTTATAGAAAAATTGGCAAAAGTTCCACTATAGAGAGCTAAACTTCTAATTGTTATATTGATGGCTCTTATTGTATGGATGTACATGATATCAACTAAGCTTTCTTGATTAACCAAAATTCTCTTTACTGTGTAGTTATGAATGTCATTATGATCACTATTGGATTGCTATGCACCTAATCAAAATCTATTAAGTATTTATCCTTAAAGAAAGTTATGCTCAACATTGGTTTCTATTTTGGTCTTTTTCCCTTGAGTATCATTACTGGTCACGTATGTCTTTTCTTTAAAGGTCATGCATATTCTTTAACAATGGTTTCTACAACTCCTTTGATTTCATTAGGATTGATTATCATCTCTTTGTTTCTTTTTCTTGGTCTTCTGTCTGAAGAGTGCAATCAAGGCTATTCACTTTCTCTATTATTTTTCAAGTTTAGTTGATCGCCTATCATCATACTTTTTATATTATTGAAGATGCCTTTGTTTGATTAACCCTTTGATTTGGTTTTTCAAACAACTGCATTCTTTTGTCTTATGACTCTAATGCTTATGAAAATTAGAAAATTTCTTTGTCCCTAAGGGACATGGCTTCTAATTCTTCTAAAGCAGCAATTTCATTATCTCAACTGCTTTAACAACACCTTTAATCACTTTTAATTTCACATTCAGTGGAATATATTCAACAAATCATAGTTTTGGAAAAATTTGATCTTTTTAATCATTCTAATTGTATCTACCACTAAGATTTTGGTCCTCTCCTGCCCGTTTAGCTTGTCCTTTTGCATGTTCAATTTCTTTAGTATTTATAAATTTGGTTGATAGGTCTATGAGTTTCAGAAGGCTATCTATTAATTTCTTTGCCAGAGATTTGGAGAAGTTTCCTAATGGCAACCCTATCAAGATCTAATACATAACTAATGCTTCTTGCAAATCCTTTACCTCAAGGACTGCCTAGTTGAAATGACCAAGGTATTCCTTTAATGGTTCATTTTTTCATTATTTTATGGCCATGAATGATATGTTAGTCTTTTTATGTGCTCGGTAGGTCACAAGGTGAGCCAAAAATTGGTTGGCTAGATGTTGCAATTGTTTGATCATATTCAGATTTAGGCTTATAAACCATTGAAGGCCTACCTTCTTTGACATAGTGTAAAATGCTCTACATATTATGGCATTTAGTGCCCCTGATAGTAACATTGCTACACAAAAAGCCTCCAAGTGCTCCTAAAGATCTATTATTCCATCATATGAATCCAAATTAGTCAAAGTGTTAAAGTTCTAAGGTATCGGCATCCTCATGACGTCTAGGGTGAAAGGGTGCAAATTCTCCTTGTCATCATGGTTTTGACAGTCACAACCATCGTGACTGCTCAACCAATTCGCTTTTATGCTCCACCTCTCATCTTAGCAAGGTTCAATTGTATGCTCCTTGTTAAAATCTTTTGGATAGTGATATAGGCTGTTATAGTGGTGTTTATCATTATACTAATAATACTAACATCAATCTTCATCATAGTCATGTTTTTGTTCTTTATCGTGACGTAATGGTCATGTTGTCTATGCAATGCTCACCTTATTCATTTGAGCTCTATGCACAACTAGTAATTTTCATTGTATAACATTTAAGCACTATGATCATGATGGTAATGGTGATGATGTCTATGTTTATGATGACAATGATGATGGACGGAATGCTAGCTATTATTAGTAGGTTTGGATCTCGGTAGAGAACATCAATCACCATTATTTTCCATATTACTATTACTCTGTTTATACAAATTGAAAAAAATAAATTAGGTCATAATGAAACACGATATTTAAGCATTTAGAAGAGCTATAAAAAGGCTTTTGATCACTAACAGCGATGAATTATAGTAATATTACCATCAAAACAAACAAATTATCATGAATTGTAAACCATTTTAGAATAATGATTATGGCAAATGATAGATGATTCAAATTAAGAAAATCAAGTTACAATATCCATGTTCTTGTAAATACTATCCATAAATGTATACATATTGAGATCAAAAACAAGATCTTATGAATTATCATTTGATCAATCTAGAAATGAAAGTCTATAAAAAACTAGGGAAGAGATTAAATGAAATCGATCATTAATAGTGATCAAGATATGCTTGATTTGAGTATGTGATTCAACAATAGTGAAGAAAAATCTTGTGTGATGCATAAAAACTACAATTAATGTTGAATAATGATGAATGAGAATCACATGATGCTAAAATGAAAACATAAATTGAATTTAGTAAAAATAGCAATTTGAAGAATGTGAAAATATAATTATCACAATTTCGAAGTAGATTATAGATTTTGAGTAGGTTATCCAACCATAGATGGTGTCAATTGATAAATGCTCCAATCTCTAGTGGTTGAGTGTGGTCGTAAGAAGTTATTTGCACAAAAGCTTAAGTAGTAGCTACCACTAAAGCCTCTCTAAAGCTAAAGTTAGAAAGAATTCAAGTGAGAGTGAAGTATTCAATTATCATAAACAAAACCCATACCTTACTATTTACATATGTACGGAGGGGTAAAATGAGATCTTATACTTACCTGAGACCCTTAGTTGGACCTTGGCCATTTTGTTGGGTTGTTGGCTCTATATGTATCACATGGAGAGATATGATGTATGTAAATTACTAAGAAATACATGTTAGGATAGAACATATAAATTGGAATGCATGCTAGCCCATGATTTAAGTAAAGATTTTGCATATTATAATAATACAAAAAATATGTCATTTAGTGGAAGTTCTGCTTTTCTTTTAGCAATAGTTGTTGCCAACATAATATATTTAGCTACAATTATTGTAACTGCCAAAAAACTATCGTGGCGTTCATTTTAGTGGTGGTTATAACCAATTGCCAGAACAACCCTCGTAAATGGAAAATTTTGTGGTAGATAAACAACTGCTATATTAATCGTGATAATGTTATTTACATTTAATGTGACCACTAAATTTAAATGGAAAAATTCAAATTTTTACATTTAGTAGCGGTTTAAACCACTGCTAATTATAACGAATTTTTTTTTTTTACATTCAGCTACATTTTAAACCACCTTCAAAATTTAAAATTTAAAATTCTAATTAAATATTGCATTGGTTCTAACTACCACTAAATTATTATATGATTTTATTTGATTTTTTTTTCATAATTTCTCCTTTTAGACAATAGAGTCAATTATTTTTTCTTTGCTAGAAACTCAAAATAATAGTAATCAAGTTATAGTTTGCCTCAAGTACACATTCAAATTCATTGAGTTTAAAATTTAAATTTTAAATGACATAAATTTGTACTATGTAGTTTTAAAGATAACACATGAAACAAAACATAATCTAAAGAGAGTCACAATCTCATCCATATCTTACATAGTATTTCTTTTTAGTTAAGAGAAAAATGGAGTAAGGGTGACTAGTGCTTACTTCCCTCCCTGGGTGTTATAATAAGACTACTCCCTTATTGTAGAATGTTAGGCTTAGCCATAGCTATTGCCCAAAGGGCGAGCTTGTCAACATAGCCTAGCAAAGAGCTAGTAGTCCCCAAAATCTTCCACTCCTTTAGTGGCCATGAATTGACATTCTCCTGCATCGAACCCATGTCCTCTAGGATGAAATAATGATCTAATACCATATCCTACATAGTGTTACTTCAAGAAAACAAATGCAACAAAGTAAATATAGTCTAAAAAGAGTCATAATCTTCTTCCTCATCCACTTCCACTTTGTGGTCATTGTTATTAGCCACACAAGATAGTTTTGGATTGATGGGTGAGTTTTTGTCTTGAGGAGGAGGTTGTAAATTCACTGATCACCTTCTTGATACAAAAACAAAATAAACAAATTAAAATAATGCAAATTTAAACAAAACTTAAAAAAAATACCATACTAGTAACAAGATGATAATTAGTAAAAAAAAGATCAAAGTATAAATTTCAATATGTATAGAACTTCGAAACTACTAGTTGGGAGTAATATTCTTTATCCAAAAAACATGCAAACTAAATATAATATTATAGATAGGTATTAGTTATGAAAGTATCATTATTAACTAGAACCTAAGAAAGTTATCATGTCATTACCATAATAATCATATAAATTACCCATTATAGGAGACATGAACTAACACAAACTTTTCATATTTAACTTAAAACACTCAAATTCGACAAATAGACCCATAAATATAGATTAGTTCAAGTCACCATAGAAAACACAATTGAATTGGAAAAGAGCACAATATAGATACAATAACCATAAGATATTAAGGTGTTATAGAGATACAAATGCAATTTGAAAACTATGATATATACTACTATTGCATTAAACTACTAGCTGGCTCAACACTCTTATCTCCTGAGAATATAATTTAACAACAGAATTGTAAATAAAAAGATAAACTAACTGACATATTTTATAAATGATGAGGGTATAATTTTTTAGAAGCTTTTTCTAACTTGTCTTCAATAGCCATTAAACAAATATTACTCCTAATGAAGATGCTAGTAAATAGATTGCATTTTTATACTCATTTACATGTATAGGCTAATAATGGATATGGATAAATGGACAAAAATGAAAAATGAGTGGCAAAATTTGACCATGTACTATGCCCATTTTGAATTATCTTTTTCCATTTTGTTTAACCTATTTCAAAGTTTTTAATTTTTCTAAAGAAGAAATATTTTAAAGGAAGCATATATTTCATTTTCATGGGGTATTTTTGTGTATCAAATATGTCAATGGTGAAGGAATAATATTTTTAGAAAAGGAAAGTAGTCCATATAAGAATTAAAAGATTCTTTAGAAGATGCAAACATTTTTCATTGTCTTTATAGCCAATGAAATATTGCAAGAGTACATTCCAAGGTGGACTTACAAATTTCCATGGCATCAGAAAGAAAGAAAGAAATCATAGAGACATCAAAGATAATTTTTAAGTAAAACAATGCTTATCATCAATCACTTTCTAGCATTTTGGTGCTGATTATAGAAGAAATTCAAAACTATTTCTACCTTTCCTCCTAATTTTATATACAATTTAATCAGTTTGCATATCCCAAAGCTAGGTGCTGACATGCAAACCAAAGAAATTATATTAAGATTAATTTGACTAAATTAGGGTCACTTTGGGACTAATTGGTTAAATAGATGGACCAATACACCCAAGTGATTATTCAAAGTTTCAGTGGAAACACACAACAAATATTATCAATAATGCTTCACGATCATATATAACATTCATTCAAATTTGAAAATGGAATTAAACAATAAAAATTATACCTATTGATTGGTAGCAAAATCATAAACTATGATGGAATACATCACTGCTAATTGACTTGCACTTTCTTATTTAGAGGTGGTTCCACATTTAGCTGTTACTATCTCTAAGTATTTGACTACTTTTAGCAGCGTTTAAATTAACTATTACTATATTGTAATTTGGTTTTAGTGAACCACCATTGAATAACTACCGTTGCATATTTGTGATGTAATGTTCAAATGATTGTGATTGGGTTACTTGCCATATTAAGGATTGAGAATAGCTAGGTGCACCTAATAGAGGGTTTATGACATGAGGAGTTTGGAGGGATGATGTTTATGAGAGACCTATTTGGGCTAGACAATTATTTTTACGATATGGTGTTGGGGATAGGCATCCTTGTTATTCCTACCTTGAAAGAGTTAGTTTATGGGAATATATGTTATGCTATGGATATAACATGTACATTATGCTATGCATAAGACACATATGTTACGTTATGGACAAGATATGCATGTTATTCCATGACTTAGATAAGATTATGAATATGCATGATAGAGATGTAATTATATACTTGCATGCTATGAATATAACCTTAGGAATGATATTATATTGTATGTATGACCTAACAGAATTCCTACCATAAGGTTAGGGTGGAGATTTCCTCTCTTTGAATTGGTGAACTCATCCATCTTCTAGTCTACATATTGAGTCATTACTTATGAGTCATAAGGTAAAATTTTGCAGACTATGATTTTAATGAATTTATGGATTTTATACTTGACTTTTCTATTTAATTTTTTTAAAGAATTATTTCCTTTGTTTATTTGTATTTTAAATTACTATATGTGCATTGATACTTTTATAGTTTTACTTAGGTTTTGGATTTCTTTTGATATTTATAAAGATTTGCTTTGAAACTTATTTAAATGATTTATGTATGTATGCCAAACTTATTTTAAATTACTTCCTCAATTTATTTGAAACTCACTGTTTTTTCTTTTTAAAAATGTTTTTGGTTGTAAATTGACTTAGAACCTTGAAGACCATCTTAGTGGGGATTGAAAACATAGCTCTTGGAGAAATATTTTAGTAGTTGTTGGTTTCATTTGTACATGCATTAGGTAGTCATGTTTTTCATCCTATATTGCATGGTAAATTAAGATTTATGTAAGGAGTTTTGGTGTTGCAATATAGGTTGTATTGAGGGCATGTGGCTTTAGCAAACACCACAAAAGTACAAGAGATCTCTCAAATTTTCTATAAAAACCTTTTGGAAAAGTTTATAAAGATGAATTTTTCTTGAAAAGAAAAATTTTGTACTTCTTTTCTTACTTTCTTGTGTAACAAAAGGCTGTTGTAATTTGTTTTAATTGCTCAAATTTAATTGTATAACATAGCTTGAATGAAGACACCACCATGTGACTTCCTATACCGGTCATGCTTTTGAATTGGAGCGTGACATTCGAGCAATGTCGATTGATTAATTGGTTCAGGTTCAAGCCTCCCGCTTGACTCAATACAAAAAAATGCTTAAAATAATGACTACTGTGCATTGAATATAGTAGCAGTTAGAACCACTATTGAGTACAATGGTGGTTGTTATGAGAACCACTAGAAAACAAGTCGTTGGGTGGCAGTTATGTACAACCATTGAAATTGTATATATCAACCAATTACCAGTGGTTAACAATCTTTATTTTTTGTTGACAAAAAATTTGAAATTAAAATGGTAGGGGTTGTGTAACCATTGTTATCATTTTTAAAAAATTTTCAATTTAAATTGATAAGAGTTATGTAATCATCACTATTTTTTGTATTTTTTTTAAAATTTGGGTCATTTTGTGTTATACATATGAAATAAAATACAAATTAACAAAATAGTCAGAGGACCAAAAGTTGTAGATATTATCTTTTATAATCCATTCCAAATATTAACAAAAGGGAATAAAAACTTAAAAGAATTGGCGCAATTAGTTGCATTACTCTCTCATGAAGATATTCTTGCTTTTATGGATGAAAATTAGTCCTCAATATTAACTTTAGCATGAACATCATCCTAACAATATAGTTATTTATGAAATATTGATATCCACTAAAATATACAGTCCTTAAACTAGCAAGCTACCAATCAAAATAGAAAATAAAAGCAAGTATAAAGTAAGTAAACTGGAAAAAAGTGTAAACAAATATAAGTATAAAGTTTCAGCTGGAAATATTTGTACATACTTATACAAAATATTTACAAAAATATTCTTGTAAATATTTCTTTTTCATTGTAAACAAGATTTAGCTGGAAACTAATAAAGTAAGAGGCACCAAACTTATAAGATAACATATGATCACATATATTGTTGATTAGTAGGTGGCTAAGTGGAAAAACTGAGTGGAATGCACCTTTTCATCACCTTGATGTAGTCTATAATTGCATACACTTGTACCCATGTTTTAGCCAACTCTTCCTCATTATGATGAAGCTTATCCTCCGCATGATGAAGCTTATCCTCCTTTTGGTCTACCTTTGATTTAAACCTTTCAAATTCTTCTTGATTCATAGGATGGGTGTTGGATGAACTGCTGAAATGGATGCCGCCAAATCTTTGAGAACTACTTTCAAACACTCTTATGGGACAAACACCCTTACCTATTCCTCGAACATGGCCTAGGTGCTCCTATCTAAACACTGGTCCAAAAGCACGTTTGGAGTTATTATTGAAAGCTATGTCTAGTCCACTTGTCTTAAGGCTTCTTGCAATTTTTCCTAAGTAAACAACAACACATATTATGATATCAACTTTTTAAAAGTAGTAAAAGTCTTGATTGAATCCTCTCTCTTATGCTCCTTGCTTCTTCGTTCATATACAAGCCATCACTCTTCCTATATAAAACATCCTATAGATCTGCTCACCCAATTGGACCTTGTTTTTCCTTTTCTTATCATTTAAAAAAAATGTTTAACTTAAGCAAATCTTAATTTTATTCAACAAAATAAGATGGTTATACTATCATTTTATCCTTTTTCCATGCAAATATTTTAAACTCTGCAGTATGTGGAATAGTTTGCTTCCTTCTATTCCTTGCATTTTGTTTGCATATTTCCTGCACAAAAAAAAATCAATTACTACTTTAGCCATTGGTATATGTATAGTTAAATTCAATAAAAGTGAGCCTTTCCATTGCACTTTGGTGACACCTTCTAGGCAGTTTTGTTTAACATTTTGCTCTTTCATCAAACTAAATCATAATAATTGTTGTACAAAGTCCTTTCATTATCTATCCACCGCTTTCTACTGACTTAATTAGTAAGCCATTGTCCATTTCATCATTTTTAAACTGAAAATATAGCTATGGCAAAAAAAATTCATTAGTTATAGAATGAAACATGAATTGTAAATGACAAAGCAGTACTATTACAAACCATCACCAATCTATTGAACACATCATCTTTGACCGAGTCATGTATGTTCAGCCAGGTCTTGTAATCTATGACATACTTGGTCCTAGCTAAATGATCCATTACACCAGAAAAAAGTCCTTTTTCTTCTTCTATAGGCTAAACATGATTGTCTATCCCAACTACAACCTTTTCTTTGTCCAGGCTCCATAATTAATTAGCCCTTAGCTTCTTCACCTTAACCACACTGTCCTTATCTATTGAAAAAAGTACAAAATGTTAATGCAATAATAATTCAAAACACAAAAGAAAAATGCTATATTATTGTTACTTATCACGTTGCATTACCTTCCACTTTTAGGCTTACTCTTCCTAGCACCAGGATTATCATCCATTTGATTATCCATCTCACTATCAACACAAGCACCATCTAGCTCATCATGAAACTAAACCTTAAGAGCATTAGGCCGTATGTCCTGAGTGGGTAGGGTGAGTTGTATAGGCTATAAATATGTGGATGGTGTGCAATGTGTGGCTCAAGTTAGTTGTTTAGGCTAGATGAGCTGTATAGGCTGTGAATGTGTGGATTGTGTAGGTCAGGTAAACTATCTAGGCTAGATGGGATGTATAGGCTATGAATGTGTGGGTGGGGTGGACTATATGGGTCAGATGGTCTATCTAGGTTGTGTGAATTTTTTGGGCTATGTGGCCTACATAGGTTGGGTGAGCTCTCTAGGCTGATGTATGGGTTGTGGAGGGTGGTCCACTTACAATAGGCTATGAAGGAGTTGAGTACGTACTAGATGCTCCCTTTATGCCCCAAACCTTTAGATGTTTGACTTAGGCATTTCTGCAAAATAGATTTTACAATAGTGTGTATTTTCAAATTGACCACAAATAATGCAATTGTACAATAATCTTTAACTAAACATATTTTCATAGAGACAAATTATTAAACTACGCATTTTTACTTTGAGAAAAAACACAAAAATCAAATGTACAAGATTCTTTATCTAAGCAAAATTTTCACATAAAATAAAATATTTGAGAAGATAGCTATTTTGATACATCTTCATCTTCCTTGACATTGGATACTAGATTAGGGCCTTTCGAGTGATCATCTCCTTCTTCCTTTGCAAATTGAATATTTTCATTATCATTCTAAAAAAAATTGCTTAACTAGTGCTCAGTGAACAGTTCATTCTTGCACATCTCATTATCCACAAGTTCGCTCATGTCATATAAGTCCCTTGGCTTGAAATAAACAACAACACTCAAATTTGGATATATTTGATCTTTTACAAAGTAAACCATTTGAGCTTATGATACATAGATGAAAGCCTCATGGTCTTCCCATTCACTGGTGTGAATCAATTTATTGAAATTTACAACATGAAAGCCCAAACATCCTTTCTAAACCTTTCATCATTTGTGGTGTTAGCCCACATATATTTAAAGAGGGTCACATATTTCCCATAGTAATTAAGCTTAATAACATTTATCAATTTCCTATAATATGGAAGAATAACATGCTACCCATTGACATCTTGATGGCCACAAATGCAATATGTTAATATTGAATGCTAAAAACCTTCTAGCATTTGGAAGAGATCCTTAGGCCAATTGCTTCAAATCATTCGACACAATGCTAGCCATGTCATCCATGACAACCTATAAGTAGAAAATTATCCTCTAAAACTATGCCTAAAGAAATGAATTCTGTATTAAATATCTTTTACAACTCACTTACCTAGAGAACCAATCAACAAAGTCTTTGTTGACTATTTTCGATAGCTCAGTAGATTTTCTCTTAACATATAGTTTAAATTCCCTACAAGCAATGATTAAAAAAAAAAACATAGCGACTAAGTAACCTTAGAAGAGATAGTGAGAACTATGGATACTTACTTTATAAATGGATCAAATTCTTTGCAATTGAATAGAGCATATCGATGTGTTGTATCATCTCCGTATTTGTCAACATGAAACTAGAACCGTTACCCACCAATCTAGCTATATTAGGAAAGATAGTAGACACTTCTTCATATTCAATATCATTTGGTTCTTCATTCATGTGTCCTAGTCGATTGAACCTTGTCTCAATTCCTTCCAAATATCTTGAACAAAATGTGAGATACTATTTAGATATGTACTCTTCAGTAATTGATCCTTCTAGTTAAGCCTTATTGCAAACATAAGACTTTATATGTCCCAAATATCTATATAAAAGAGGACATTGTTAATAAAAAAAAAAAAGAGAATTACAAGCTATAATTCAATGGATGAAATTAACTATTACCCCTTAATAGGGTACTTCCATCAATATAGTACTGGGCCTCCCAAACATAGTTCATTAATTAGATGAACACATAAGTGAACTATAATGATGAAGAATGATAGGGAACAATATCTCCAAATGACAAAATATAATCACAATTCATTGCTGGACATCCTTGAGGTCAGTGAGATTGAAAGTTTTACTACATATTTGTTTGAAATATGAGCTTAATTCAACCAATAGTATAGTCACTTTACCTAGCAACATATTACATATTACAAAGTGTAGTAATTGCTCTATAAGTACATGATAATTATGGCTTTTTAACCCCTAACAAATTGCATTGTTTTAAGTCAATACACCTAGAAATGTTACTTGCGTACCCATCAAGCATATTCATATTCTTCAATGCTTTAAAAAATGCATCCTTCATTGCATCTGTCATTGTAAATAGACAAGGCTAATATTTTCCTTTATTATTAGGCCATAAGTCCTTTCTTATACTCATTGCCCAAAGGTCTTTCTGAGCTTTGAGATGGTCACCTCATCATTATCGCTTGCTCCTTCATGAGATGAGCTAGGTTCATTATCGCTATGTAGATTACTAAACCCAAATGCATCATTGATAATGTCTTCTATATGATTTTGGAGACCTATATTTTAGGAAATTTGTATGACATGTGTGATACTAGAGGATGCTTCAGGTCTATTAGAAGGGGGTTTAGATTCATTGCATTCCTCATGCCATATCCACTTTGTGCAATCAATTGGAAATTACTTTTGAGTCAAGTGGTCATAGGCTTCAGCTCTAGTAAACCACTTTTGGAATCAACAATTACGATTGGGACATATTATTCTCCCTTCAACAGATCGTCGTTCAAATGCAAAATCAAGAAATTTATTTAGTCCATCCTTATACTCATTTGTTTTCCTTGATAAACTAATCCATGATTTATCTATACCTAATAGACTAGAATGTAGGGAGGGCACCATTAGAGATAATATAAAACAAATAAAAGAATCAAACAAAAATAATTGTTAAGTAATTAAAATGAATAATTAATAATATACAACTAAATGATTTTTAAGTAATATAAATATTCAAATATAAATATAAATAATTAAAACTATTAAACAATCACCAACTAATTTTAAGTAATTTAAATAAATTAAAATAATTATTAAAGAATTAATAATTAATTATTAATTGATTAAAATAATTATTAAAGAATTAATAAGTTAGTATTAAGTAATTAAAATAATTATTAAACCATTAATAAATAATTGTTGAAAATTTAAATTAATTTTTAAGTAATTTAAAAAATTAATAAATCATTATTCAATATTCTAAATAGTTATTCTAAATGATATATATTAGCTTAAACAAACTTTATTTTTGAGTTATACACTTTCTAGTGATTCTTAAAATTCCTTACTCATAATTCCAAGAGCTGTAAACAATCAAATCCAATAGTTGATTCATGGCAAACACCAGAATTCCACAACAAAGCCTTGAATATTAACTTGAACTACAATGAAGTACATTAATTCTTTGATTTGAACATATATAATGCAATAAAACTAACTCCTAAAAACGCCATCTTCCCAATCCCTATTCATCAGGCCACAACTAGTCAATCCAAAAGATATTGTTCATAGGGCATGGGAGCATATCAACATACACACCCAAAATAACAAAATCACCAAAAAAAATAAAAATCAGAAGAAGTGAAAAGAACTAATATATGTGGTCAACCAGACAATAAAGAAAAAATCTTTCAATTAATTAGCCATCATATTCATGATATTCATATCATGGATAAAAACAAATGAGCAACTTAAGAGAATCAAATAGAAAATTATCATGGCCAACCTAGAGGATTGCGATTACAGTGTGCCCACTTGTAGGACTGTATCACATGCGAACAATAGGTGCGACAATGTTAAGGGCAAAAATCTTGCTTCCAGTCAATGCATCAAATTCTATAGTAGAGATAGAAAGAGTAAAAAAGAGAAAGCAAAAATAGGACAAACACAAAATTTTGATAGTCTAGGGATATATTAGATTGTCACACATCTTGACATAGTAACAAGAATACTTCAAGAGAAGATTGTTCCACACACAGTTATGTACATCTTCCTCATTTGTAACACAAATAAAATAGTATTAGAAGAGAATACTTAAAGAGAAAATCTATCATAAATTTAATTTTTTACAAAGTGTATGATGCATTTTAGTAATTAACATGTTAATAATATACGATTGGTTAGGAACTTAAGTGAATTATTACAAATTCAGTTTTTTAATGAGATGCTTGTAATAATTTGATATTTTTCATTAGCAGTCACTTTGGAAGAATAGGAATTGATAGTTTCTTTAAGCCTTCCATCACTGGCAAAGTTACAAGCATGAGTAGAATGATCAAAGCATAAAATCAAAAGATTCCATAACGTAACACAACATTGAGAAACAACTCTTGTACTATTTTGCATTATATGCTCACAAACCCAATTGCTCCAATAACATGATTTAGAACATTCATAACAGCCATATGTAAAAGGATATTGAACCCTTAATTCTATATAATCAACACCTTAATGCCAAACAGTCATAGGTAAAGGAAATTGTTTCCTTTTTTAATAAGAGAATTACAAAAAAATAAAGGATAAACTTCCTAACGACAAAAAAGGATAGGAAAACAAAGAACATTGGCTCAAACATGTTCTCCAATTCTTCTATAAATCTGTTTTGAGGAGAACAAATCTTCAAATAGATAAAATTAAATTCTGACAGATTAGGTCATCCTATAATTAATTTTAAAGCATATGTATAGAATTCTTAACAACTAAATTGAAACCTAATCTATTGAATCTAGAATCAAAACTTGATGTTGGTCAACATTAAGCCAATCAAGCTTAGAACAAGAATATGTGACATGATTAACCAATTGGAAATCAAATTTTCATTGCATTCTTAAGTGAGGAACACACACTGAAACATATGACAACTAGCTAGGTTTGTTGTTATTGGTGAATGAACATGATGACTTTTAAGGTTGTGCCTTGTCTCATTCTTTGTGTTTGATCATAATATTCTAGAGACCATCACTAGCCTTTACCTGAGAAGCAATTTTACTAATAGCTTCAAACTCATGGGAGTGGCTTGTTAATTATAGACAGTATTAAAAAAACTACAATGAAGATGATGGCATAATGATGAGGCATAAAAGTTACAAGATGTATCTAATATAAATTTTTAACTTTTCATTAAAGCTTTTTCGATAAATAAAGACTTATTGCTCAAGAATAACCAACAAATGAATAATCTATAAGTTATGTAGTCTTAAACTCTTGGCAGCAAGCTAGAAGAACCACTTAAGATATCAATTTTAATTACAATATGACTTATGTAAATAGTGAATTAATGTACCAGAAATTGCATGTAAACTTACATCAACCTATATGTTATTAAACCATAACTCTCCTTACCAAAAGTTCATCCTCATAGATAAGGTAATTTCAGTTATTTTTAGTTCTGTAGTTACAGTAGGCTTCAGATTATCATCATTAACTGAAAGAGTAACCTGTGAATGAACATAGATTGTACTACTTACAATTTCCCTTTAAATTGTAGGTTTGATAAAAAAAAAAAGGCAAAAGAAATGTGATTAAAAGGCTACTTTAGCAAAATATATTAATTTGACCTTAGTTCTAAATGATAACATAACATAGAGATGCATCATTTGAGGCAAAATTTGAAATATGGTCATTAAATAGGTACAAGTTATGTGGGACAGTGTTGATAACATTAATGATTGTTTGAAAGTTCATCATTTTCAACTTGACCAATAACAGATGGTCACCTATTAATGCAACCTATATATCCCGTGAGAATTACAATTTCTAGAGCTCATTTTTAAATATGAAATTGATTGGTAAGCTATAGAAGTTATACATCATTTGGTGATAACATTACCAAGCTTAAGGAGCAAGAGAGGCAAAATTATATTTTCTCTGCATTAATTATTGATAATAGTCTAATACAATTGAGGTAGTAAGTATTTAAGGAACATATTAATCATGAATTTTATGTGAAAATTATTCTATAGAAGCCATAAGGAAACATAGTATCTTTGCACCCACTAAAAGATGGCTCAAAGAGATATATTAGTAACATTGGTAGTGTTAAAATGGTCAAATCAAAAGATGAATGGTTTTGCCATTCCAACCCCTTTCACCGGCTTTTAACCATGTTAGCTACTATGTGGATATGCCTATAGTACAATGGCAATGCTTAAACTTGCATAGATATGTCTCCATCCATCATTAATTGCTAAGACTCCTATTTCCCAACCTCTTCACAACCCTATTGCTTTGCTCATATAATCTCCATCTAAGCTTGCTGCCATAAACTTCCAGTTCTAAGTGCTTGATAGATTCAATATTGAATATTACTTCTTTCTGGGTGGAAAGTCTTGCGCTACATGCACATTCATTCTTTTCAACTTTTTTCCTTTATAATAAAATTTTGTGACCATACTTTCTCATTTTTTGAGGATGTTATGAGTGTAGATGTAGGTTGTTGGAGATTGAAGGAAAATGTTATGTGTATACAAGTAAAGTGTACGCACATTTTTCATTTAGAGAAGTTGGTTGATATCGTATACAAGGTTTATATGCTCTTCCTTAGGAGCTTAGCAATGAAATTTGATTATATTTAATGTATATATAACATATCTATTTAACTAATCATAAGAAATATATCATTAAGTAGGTGAGAAAAAACACAATAATGTACTAACTATAAATAATATGTCTCATTTTGCATTGGATTAAATGTAAACAACTTGCATACATTATATATCTTCAAAACAGAAATGTGAAATGTGATGCAAAAAGTAAAAACACTTGATAACTAGAATGTGTTGTTACCTGAATGGAAAACTATAAGTTTAGAAGAAGTTACATAAACGGCCAAAAATAATTACTAAAATGAAAGAATAGAAAAGGAGGGAAAGTACAAAGAGGCAAAAGAAAAGACCCAAATAATGAAGCAAAAGTGTGGAGAGCCATTGGATATTTCAAATGAAAGAGAGAGAAAGAGAAATAGAGAATCCCAATGCTCAAAGAGAGACATAGACAATTAAGCCTACTGTTTTCACTCTCCAGTGACCAATTAAACTAATCTTCTCAGCTCAAATTCATCAATCTCTCCCCTCTTCCCTCACTCTTCTCCCCTTCATCCAAAACCCTATCCCCTTATTCTCTTTCAGATCAAACCCAGGAATCCAAATACCTCTGTATTCTCATGAACCAATAAAAAATTCCATCTTTTTCATTAGATCAACTTAGAGACATGTTAAGTGTTTTTAGTTGATATTCTCTTAAAGACCCGCAAATATATTTGGTTATCCTAAGAAGGGAAGCAAACTAAGGTGCAAATTAAATGTCAATAGCTAAATGGTTGGATAAACTACTCGAAATCTCAAACCAAAAAACTATATTATATGCTTTTTGTGGGGTATATGTTTCAATTTTACTAGAGCATGCGAAGAAAACTCAAACCAAAAAACTACATTATATACAAAATTACATAGCATACAAACAACTAAGCAACTTAGAGAATCAAATACAGAAATTAAAGGGAAGAGGGATTAAGGAGCTTACCTTAAATGGAAGGCATCGATAATTCAACAATAGGACGCAACAACTTGAGTAGAGGTGAAGATTGAGGAAGCACTGTCAACAACAAATGCCGAACGACAGAGAGCAAACATGAGATGACAAATCAAGAAGGGAATGAAATTTTTTTCACTAGCGAATTACTTAGGGATTATATCGGGCACTTAGCAATGATTATCCTAGGACCTACTTCTAAATGATAGGCTTGACCCAAATCTAATGGCAATTATCTTAGGAATTGCCTCTAAATGACATGTTGACCCAAATCTAACGGTTGTTAAGTAAACCGTTGCTAAATTGAAATTTAGTGGCAATCCACTTTAATTGCCACTAGTTAACCGCCTTAAAACACCATGATCCAATTAGTTCTATGACTTCATTCTATTATGCAAATCAAGCCAATATTATCCTATTCTAGACCAGAGCTAATCTAGACTATTGAAGGGCGTTATAATGAAGTAGCGAAGTAGTGTCCTTGATTGCAATTTACACAAATCTGAGTTGTGGTTGGCCCAAAACTGACTATCCCTCAAATCCCTCCTATTCGTCGCTATTTTTCCTTTGATGATTTCCTTCTTCCTCTCCATCTCATCTCATTACAAAATAAACCTGATCCAACTTATCTAAGACCATAATTGAGTTTTCATTGCCTATGGCGTTCTTGGCATCAAAGCGGTGGAAATACATTTTCAATAAGCAATGGCAAAAAAGTAGAGGATTAGTAGTGTTCGGCATTGAGACAGTGGGAAGGCATTTTGAAGAATGTTGAAAAGAAAAAAAAAAAGGAAATGAAGTCAATGTAGGAAAGAAAGACGGAGAGACAGAGAGAAAAGAGGGAAATGGCATATTTTCCACTTCTTTTGATGAGTTGATGAGATTCCCAGTCTAGAAACCATGTTGTTTTCTTTCAATGGCATGAGCTAGTAAATGGGAGTTTTCAAGAACCAAATTTATTAATCATTTAAACTTTATTTATCCATGTGGGACCAGTATCTTTGGACATATGTTTGTAAATGTTGTTCAAGATATCCTTATTCATTAATCCACCAACAATTAGTTTGTTTCAATTCATATCCCTCAATTGATTTCCTTATGACATTTTGACACGAGTCACACATGCAATTAAGCAACATGTAATTGATGAATACTTTACAATAGTCTTAACGGAGAATGATCATTTAGTCATGAGCATACCCTTGTGACTGAATAGGAGGAAAACAGGTCCTATGAGATAGCTGACGTCGATCGGAAACGGTTACCTCAGTAGGTGAGTGAGCTAGTTCGGCACTTGCTCGCCCATTTAGAAGGCCAAACTATCCCGATCAAGGTAACTAAGTGAACATGTGTTGACCAAATATTGATGCCACTTGGATGATCATTGATTGTTGGTCGGTCATCTTTACCTATAAATAAACCCACGTGCGCCCATTGAAACATATGATCACTGTTCACTTGCTATTACACTTATCCTCTATAGTTGACTTGTAAGTCGCAGAGATTGTAGCAGTCATTACTGCCTAAACCGATTGTAGCAAGGGGAGCTCTATTGGGCATGATCGTTCTAGAGCTTAAAGCGATCAACTTCAAATATGTCACCAGAAAATACATTTTATGTACCTAAAATTTGTCTTTGAGACAAATTACATTATAAAGTTTAGAATTGAATATTTCTAACCTTATGAACTATTCTAAAAAATAAGATAATTAAGTAAGATATTAAATTTAATAGAAAATAAGTTGTCTTAAAACAAAAACTTCAAGAAATAATTTGTTCGAAATATAAACTTTAAGCGATAAAGTATATTTTCTCTTTAATTATTTAAGAGTGTAAAATCGATAAGTATTAATCTATCAGGATGACATATAATAAATAATTAAAGTTTAAATATAATTTTGGTCTTACTGAAATACAAATAAAATGATTTTAGTTTCCTATTTTAAAATATTCAACTTTGATTTTCTTAATATGTTAATTATTTAATTTTAATCCTTCCTCAAACTCCCATCATATTATTAATGAAAAGTTGATATGGATTATTATTTAGTGTTCTTATTTAATGTGATACACCTTTATAACCTTATTTATGTATGTACTTTAGATATTTTGTTATTCCTTCTCTCTCTCTCTCTCTCTCTCTCTCTCTCTCTCTCTCTCTCCCTCCCTCTCTCCTCTCCTCCTCTCTCTCTCTCTCTCTCTCTCTCTTTTTTTTTTTTTTTTTTTTTT
>JANHAO010001239.1:0-34158 GCA_026873985.1 Saraca asoca
CAAACAGGTTCAAGCCATTCAACTCTTGCCATAATACGTACCCTTCTCCATAATTCATTTTAATTCTAAATTTCAAATGGGTTTTCCAAACTTGACTTTTATTATTGGTATTAATAAATTTATTATACTTCATCATCACGACAGATAATAAAATATTTCAGTGGTTGTAATTTTTTTTCCTTGACTTAATATATACATGCTCAATTGGCAATTTTTGTAACTTTTATTTTTTCAGAAAATAGCATTTGTATGGATTTTAAGAATTAAATAATAAAATAGAATTTCAAAAACCAACCAAAAATGAAAAACAAGCAAACCCACCGGGGCTTATACTGATAGCAGCAGCACCGCAACTCAAACAGTCCCTGCTAAAACAGTCCAAATAGTAATTATTAAAGTTAACTGCATTATTATATTTTTTATTAATTATTTAACAAACCTGTGAGCGAGCTCTTTGAAGGTCTTGTTCGAGCTGAATAAACTTTATTCTATTTGACTCTAACTACTGCACATAAGCTTGTTTGGATGCAGGGAAAAGAAAATATGCAGGAAAATTTGAGTCTCATGAAAAATATAGTGTTTCCCACCAACTATCTGTACGGTAAATGGGCCAAGCCAATACCTGAGACGGCTTTTCCTTGCAGCCTCTCTGTTTTGAGCTAAACGTCTCAATGTCTGAAACCAAACAACAAGTTAAAAAAATCAGCTTCTATGAATCTATAATATAAAAACAAAACTTTGGATACAGACAGAAAATTTTTCATATTTAAAAACCTTTACATCAAGTTGTTTTTTTAAAGTGGAACCAGCTCCTTTTCTCTGCAACAGTAGAAAAAAAAAAAATCACACACAACGGAAAGAAAATGTTGATTTCAGATGCAAACACAAGAAAAATATAAAGAAATTGACTCATGTTTATATAGTTTACAGCTTTGTTCTATATTTACTACTAAAACCACAAAATATACCCTAAAGAGTAGATTTTTAGCAGCTAGGATGAAGAAAAATTAGAAATCAACACTACGCTCTGTTTTTGCAACAGAGATGAAGAAAAAGCCTAAGTTTTGTTCATAAAAATTGTTGTACAGAACAAATAAAAATTTCTCCCCTGGCCTCTGTTGTTGAGAAGAAAAAGCCTGCAGCACCGCCGAGTTTGTTTTCAGAAATGAGAAAAGAAAAGTGCAAAGCATAAATTGAAAATGTAGAGAACCAAATTGGGAAGAAAACAAATGCAAGATGGGAAAAGAGAAAGCATGTAGCAGAAGCCAATACAGAAATGCCGTGAAAGAAAATGAAAGAGTTTTGTGAGTTGCAGAAGAATCCTAAAATGCACTTCTGCGACTAGAGGTACTAAATGGATAGGTCCGTGTGGAGTAGGTCTAAACGGGCTTGATTCGTTTAGGCCCGTATTTAAACGGATCAATTATTATCTAATTCAGTCTATAAAAAATGCAGGCCAATTCATTAAATCCGTAGACTTGAGGCTAATTTAGTACTAAATTGATCAGTCTATGCGGATCCACACAAGTCCGCATAAATGCGGGCTTACATTTAAACGAATTGATCATTGCTTGGTTCGATTAGTAAAAAAATACGAACCAATTTGTTAGATCCGCAGACTTCAAGCCTGTTTAGCACCCCTATCTGCAACCTTCGAGTTTTTAACACGATTGTTTACAGTTACAATTAACTCATGTAGTTAATGACAGTTTTTTATTTATCTATGTCTTTAGCGGCTATTTTTTTAAACCCCCGCTAATGAACCACTATTAAATATTAGTTATTAGTGATGATTGATTAAAATTGTCACTAAAAATTGGATCATAATATTCACCGATTTATCCTAATTGCTGACAATGAACTGTTATTAAAAATAATTATTAGTGATAGTTCAAAAAAATCATCTCTAAAAAATCGCCTTTGAACATTCATTTGTGTATTTAGTTGCAGTGCTAAAAACTAATTCTGTAGTGGTGTTTCTATCTTCCATTCTTTTTCTTTTTCTCAAGAATTTTAATGGGAATTGATTAAATTCAAAATGGAAAACCCACCATAACTAAATTTAATCTTCAACCCACCCGTATGGATTTTTCCTGGATTCGATTGTGAAAGTTGTTAATAGATTTAGCCCATAATCCACTAAAGCCTTACCTATACAAACCAATTTCTGTATCTCTCTTCCTCTCCCCATGTTTGCCTCCCGTTAATTGTAAGCAATTTGCATCATTTTTTGAAGATTTTTTTCGATTATTGAGATCCTATGATTTCCATAAATTGTGGCAGATGAGGATAAAGTGAGTGAAGTCTCAGAGAAAAATGAAGTGGGATTGAACAAGAAAAGGAAATGAAAAACAGTAGCCATTAAACACAAAACGGAAACAAAAACTAGTAGCTAGCCATCACTTTGCAAAATTACAATGTGCGTGTATATATATACACACACACATATATATATATATATATATATATATGTATATTGTAAAAGATATCTTTTTCCATCTCTATATTCTCCCTTTTTCTTACTGCTAAATTTTGCTGTTGAATATAATGATGTTGTAAAAAGCTTGGGTAATGTGCTAGACATGAATTGGGATTTTAAAATTACAACATTAAATGAAGCCTTACTTTTTGGAACGTCCTCTACTATTGTTGGTTTTTATTTATTGTTATTTATTTATTTTACCTTTGTAATTCTACAACCAATTTATGGTGAATTGCATGATGACTTATTTGTGCTTAGTTGATTTTATTGGATAAGATATGACTGTTCTTTAAATAATAATAAAAAAAAGCATTGTAGTTAACATTCTTTTTTCTCTTGCCAAGAAGGTTTAGTAGTTGACAATTATAAAATTTAAGTACCATGACTGAATTGGTGTTATTTCTTTTGTCTCGATTTATAAAATATAAGTACCATAATTCAATAATTTTTGCTTCCTACCTCCTAAACCCAGTTCGGGAGCCTTTTAATATTATTGAGTTTCTATTTTTGTTTGCTTCGGTCAGGATATGAAAAAAAACTTAGTGATATAAATGTGCAGGGGCGAACACAGGACTACCAGTGAGTGGGGGTTGGGCCTGTTCTTCAAAATAGGGAAATTTGCAATATGATTCCTAAATTTTCTACTTCATTTTACTTGGGCTTATCTTTAAAGAATTTTTTTAATTTAATTCATGCCGAATTTTTAATTTAATTCTTCTATCATTTTTTTTACAATTATAATATAGATTTAAAAAAATTGAGTGGGGGCACGTGGATCCCCCACTGTAAATGTGTGCAAATAAGAAAATGATACTTGCTTAATAAATTTTTTATTGCATATTTTTAAAATTAAAAAAAATATAATTATTAATATAGGGATTTATTTTATACACACTTGAATTAACTATTTCTTTCCAAACCCTTCTACGAGTGTTCAAGGGCATTCTTTTATTTAAAGAAATTCTATACTTTAACAAAAACATAGTAACTGTTTTCTATATATAAATATTATTTTTGCATTAATAATGAATACATATAAGATTAAACAAATGAAGTTACTTTAAATGATCTATCAATTAATTATATATAATTACATATTTGAATATAATTTAAATTGATTTTAAACTAGAGTCATATCTCCATACATTTAAATTAGAGTCATAGTCTCAGGCTAAGTTTAAAAAAATACAGTTACAAAATCTATAAATTTTTGTGGATTCTGGTGTAAGGGCTATCATAGCGTTTGAATAGTTTGTTTTTGTTTGGTGTTTTTCTACTTCTCTTTGTTACCAAAAAAAAAAAATTCTATATATTCTATCTTTATAAATCAGAGGTGGAAACATACTATGATATTTATCAGCTTTATATTAAGGAAGATAAAGCAATATACACAAACCTAAATTGGAAAAAAAAAGAAGAAAAAAAGAAAAAAAAATCAAAATACATATGTTAGGAGACATTAAGAAATCAATTATTTTTTATTTTCTAACATAATTCTTAGTTCATGAAATGATGAGCTCAAAGGAAATTTGGTAATTTCACAAAAACTTTCAGTGGTGATAGCACCATCATGTACGTTCCCTTGTCTTAAATTAATTTATAAAAGAATTTATTTTCATTTAATTTTGTGGATAGATCAGAAGATGTTTATAGCCAACAATTGAAAATAATGATTTAAGTTTTTATTTATTTAAAAAAAAGTCTCTAAGCATGCATGGAAGAACGTGCAAACAGACTAGTGATGAGTTTAAAATTTAAAAGAAAAAGAATTTTTTTTATAACTACTATTCAACTAAATACAAAAGTTATGTGTTAACCTCAACTTTATAGAAAATATAAAATAAGAATGGATGATTTTTTAAGAAATCAAAAAGTGGAACCTAAATTGCTTACTTTTGACAGTAAAATTTGGTAAGCCTAAATCCTGTCAACCTGTAAGTTCTTGAAACCCTAAACTACAATCTAGTTGTATAGTATCAGATCAATGTAAAAAACAAAAGAAGAAAGGGAAGAATAGGGAGAAAATAGTAGAGGTTTTTTAATGTGATTCGGCTAAAATCCTCTTTTTTGGATTCCTATGTCTATAGATGATTTTATTGCTGATAAATGTTTATTGAGTACAACATTTGTACAGAGATTTCTCTTAGTTTCTCTTTCTGCCTTCAGTTGGCCTCTCTTCTACAGTGAATCTAACCCCTATTTATAGAGGTTAAGAAGTTATAAATGTAATTTAGTGAGTTGTAAATTTATTACATTAAGTAATAAGTATGTTGACAATTTGGACTTTGAAAGTTGATTCCAACTAGTCGATGTTTGTAAATTGGTCCCTTCCTCGGGTTTCACCAAAATAAGTTTTTGGAAGATGGTTGAGGTGACATGTTTTGTCTAGCTAGCTGAGAGTTGAAACTAGAGAGCTAGAGCTGGGAGATGCAAGCTAGTTGAGAGTTGAGACTAGCGAGTTAGAGCTAGGAGATGCGAGCTTGCTGAGAGCTGAGACCAACAAGCTAGAGCTGGGAAATGCGAGCTCGTGACCTGAAAGCTGGGAGCTGGGAGTTAGAGCTGGAGCTCATCTTTAAAATCAAGACCTGTGAGTTGGAGCTCTCGTAGGTTTCATCTTTAACGACTTGAAGCTAACGCATGAGGTTACTAGTGACCTGAATAATCTAGACCTTTTACCAATTAAACTTGTCCTTTGGGCTTTTGCTAGCTCATTTCATAGAGTACCAGAAAATACATACAACACTTACCAACCTTTTTTATAGTAATATAGATAAACTAGCCTAATATCTGTGTAGATGTATATGATTTTTATAATTTAATATATAAGATTATATTTATAAAAAATTAGACATTTAATAAAAATATGAGTATAGTTGAGCGTTAATACAAGTAAAATTTAATTTCAAACTATATACAAATTCATCAATTTAGAATATAGATGAAATAAATTAATATTACATATATTTTAATAAAATATAGAATTAAAAATTACTTATTTTATTATTTTAACTATTTTAATGGGAGAACTAACAAATATTTTATTCTTAATCTTAATTTATGATTTCTTTAAGAATTTTGATTTTCACAAAGAACATAATTTTAACTAAAATATATAGAATTAAATAGATAAAACTATCTTATTAAATTATCTACTATCACAAAAGATTAATACAGATATCATATGAAATAATAGTGCATCCAAATTTAGCATTAACAATGCTAAGTGTTTCATACATGTACATATAGTTGGATTCATATGAAAGAGGGCCATAATAATAACCCAAGATCTAATTACACCTTATCATTCACTTGTAGATAAATAATGCTAATTAAAGAGAAATTTAAATTGATGTTTAAATAATGAAATAACTTTTCTATAAATCATCATAAAGTCCTTTGCGTGTCTCTTCAAGTGTGTTCACCAAACTTGCTTTCACATGGCAAATAAACAAGAGCAGCTCCATGTTGCACTTCAATTTTTACCTTTTTTTTTCTTGTTTTTTTTTTATTTTGATTTGTTTGTTTTTCTTTTGAAAAATCCTATTCTAGATTCCAATTTCTTGCTTATATAATATTAATTTATAGTTTTTAGATTTTATATATATTGACAAATTTGTCAACTATCATAATATAAAGAAAATTTAATTATTTTAATTCAAAGATACCTTATATATCTTAGAAAGAGTGTGTCTAAGCGCTTGCATGTGGGTGTATATTTTTGCATTGATTTTAGGTTTTGAACAATTAGATGTATTTTAATATTAAACAGTTCATAAATTAGTTTCTGTATATATGTTAACTTTTAAACAAAAATCTCATTTTATTTGGATAACAACTATAATTTGAATAATCTCAATTTGTTTAGATAACAATTGAATATTATTTGTATAAAATTTAAATATTAGTTGTAATTAAATCAAATATCATTGATTGGATAACAATTATAATTTTTAGAATGTAAAATAAGAATGTTCTTAATTGTATAATCTTATGAAGGAGTAAAGCATAAAAAAAGGATAGAAATATGAGAGGGTAATGAGAATATGTATTATTGGTATAATTAAATATTAAAGTATTTAAAATGAATTTACTTATTGTTATATACAAAAAATGGCCTCGAGAAGTCACAGCAACCCTCGCCTCACGAGGCAGCGACCCAGCGACCTTGCGAGGATATCGCAAGGATAGTTCATCAAAGGACCGACTTCCTACTCAAGCCTGATACCTTGCTACAGCAGCTCCTAGCTCGCTGTAGCGGTCCCACGACGCCACCGAGTCAGGAATTCTCGCTTAGAGCGTCCCGCGCCTCGCTTGGAACAGCAGCGCCAACCAACGGATATAGACAGGCTCAGTCTACAGCCGATCGTGGGGGTCCACCCTACAGCCTACATTCTGCAGTAGCCGAATTGTAGCCTCTTTACTATCTTTTCTATTTATAACTTGATGTAATACAACTGTAGCTTGTAATTAATGCATGTAATACCTCCTACCTCTATAAATAGGATTACCTTGTTAGGAGGAAGGGGAGGCCAAGTTCTGGAAGCAGAAACTCTGTTGAATTCATTCTCCAACACATTAATAAAATTTTCACCATGGACGTAGGGTCCGGTGCCGTCTAGATTTAGCCGAACCACGCTAAACCCTGTGTCCTCTCCTCCACTCTTCCCTTTGTCTTTTTTTATCTTGTTGTTCCATCACATCTGAACCGGATACAGGCTTGAGATTCCGAAGAATCCCCTTATTAGTCAGAGTTTGGAGCATATCCAAAATCCAAGGTCAACATTTTGGCGCCGTCTGTGGGGAAAAAATCTCATCCATTCTGGTTCATTCCTGCTGCAATGACCAAGGGAAGAGTCACCAGGACCTCGAATGCATGTCCCCATCCTTCGGATGGCCATGTTTCCATAACAGACTCATTTACCGCCCCTGTCATTAGAGCGACTGCTGGTATCCCTCCAACCAGTTTGGTACAATCGGTTCTCGTCGCCGATGGCGTCGACGGACCACGGACCTGGCTCCAGCATCAGGAGAAACTTGAGCACATGATGGGAGAACTGACTAAGGCAGTCACGTCGTTGGCACAAAATGTGCAGAGACAAGCTGAAACCCAGTGCCCGGGCTATCCAAACCAAGGCAATACCCAAGCTCGTTGCTTGTGGGAACAGACCCCGAGTCGTGACCCTTAAGACAATGGAGACCAAAGTGTCTAGCGGTCGCCCAGCCGACCCTTTGGGGAGCAAGACCCGTTGGTTAGGGAGATGTTTTAGAAGATAGCTCGGTTGGAAGAACGACTCCAAGCCCCGAATGACTGACCTTATTGTGAAGAGCGATCGCCACTTTCTGAGGAGATGAAAGCTCAAACTCTTCCCCTTAAACTTAGAGTCCCTACAATCCCATCGTATAATGAGGATTCGGACCAGTATGATCATTTGGACGCATTCAATGTTCAGATGGATTTGCAGATGACCGATCCCCTGGTTAAGTGTTGGGTTTTTCCAGCAACATTAGGAGGTGTACCTTTAGCCTGGTTCAGAAACCTCCCAGCTCGTTCAATTGATAGTTGGGAAGACTATCAACAAAAGTTCATTAGCCAATATCAAGCACTAAAAAGACAATTAGTGCCCCCTGCCACCTCGTTACAGTCTTTCAGCACAGCCAGGAGTCGTTGAAGGACTATATAACTAGATTCAAACTCAAAGCTAATTCAGTGGAGAATCCATCTGAAGAAACCATGTTAACCTCCATCTCCGCGGGACTTTACAAAGATGAAAAGCTGTACAAGAGTCTGTATAAGTCCCTGGTGAAGAACCTCACCGAGTTTTACGAGTGAGCTGTTAAGCAGGTTAAATGGGAGGAAACCTTCAGCCTGGAAAAGTCTGACAAAAAGGATGAAAGGGCCGATCCCTCTTGCAGCAAGAAGAGGAGTGACTCGGACCAAAGGGATCACCCTGCCGGACAGGCGGCAAGGAAATTCAAAAGGTCCAGGGATGAGCAACCTCAGTACTTGAGCCGTTTCAAGCATTATAGCATGCTCTTGGATCCCCAAGATAGGATTTATTTGGTGGAAAGGGATAGGAAAATTTTTGGAAGGCCTAAGCCCTTGAGGACTCCTTTTAGGCAGAGGAACAGAGATGAGTTTTGTGCCTATCACAATGAGGCCGGGCACGGGACGTCTAATTGTCTGGCCCTCAGAGATGCAATTGAAGATCTAATTCAAAAAGGTCACTTGGGGGGATATGTAGTGCAACCTGTGGGGCAACCTTCCCGGCCTAGCATCGACCAAGTGCCAGGGGGCGCGGTCCAGGTTATATACTGACATTGTATTCCATGATTTCGGGGTGAATGTAAATATGATTATTTTGTTAAATACTGTTTGCTAATTTACATGATGTCAGTTATTTTCTTCTCCCTTGCCTTTAAGTATTTGCAATATCCACAGCTCTCATGCAGTCAATTTCCCAAACCTTGCAAAAGATTTTTATGCCAACTGTGACTTTTGGTCTAGTTGAGGCCTCCCAGAGCTCATTTCGGAGAAGAATTGACGAATACTTAACCAGTTGAGCTTCGTGCTCGCTGAGGTGCAGAGGTACTAAAAAATACTCTCTGTGCCAGCATGGCTTCATGCTCGCTGAGGTGCGGAGGTACTAAAAAATACTCGCTATGCCAGAGCGGCCTCGTGCTCGCTGAGGTGCGGAGGCACTAAAAAATACTCGCTGTGTTAGCGCGGTTTCGTGCTCGCTGAGGTGCGGAGGCACTGAAAAAACACTCAACGCTAGCGTGACTCTCGTTGAAGCGCAAAGAATTGACGAATCAATTATTCACCTAGGGTAACAGAGCCTCATAACTCCCATGCAACCTCTCTCTTTCGCTCACAGCAAGTTAAGTACTCAGAAAGACAAAGCGCAGCCGATGGCCAGAAATAGAAATTTTATTGGAAATGTACATATAGCGATGTGCAAAGTATCTGTTACAGCATTCAAAGAAAAAGAAAACTCATACAGCAAAAAGACCTCGCCCGGCGAGGCAAAATTACATCAAAAGAAGAAGTACAAAAATGAGAGCAAGAAGCTCTGTAACCCGGCATAACCATTCCAGCAAGAATGAAAGACTGATTGCCAGGCTCGCGCCTGCAGGAAGGACATCAACTCCCAGTTCCTTTTGCTTATTCCCTCTAGCACGTTCCCCTGAGCCAGGCTAAGAGCAAATAAAAAAGTCATAGTCGCTTGGCCAGGGTGCTACACTACAAGCAATAATCGGAGAAGGTGGCCCGAAGTCAGCACAAGATCTCCCAGGAGCCCACCAGGCGGATCCTGCATCGAAGCCACGTGTAACGGGCTATCCATGTCTTCTGGCACTCTACAACAGGCCATCCATGTCTCAGCAAGCTTCGTCTGAAGCCAAGACACTAAAATGCAGGGGGCTCTTCAGTCTCCTTCATTTAATTTCTTTAGGACGAAAGAAAGAATGCCCCAGGCTATAAATAGACCCGCTCGGCCTTTTGAAGAATCCAGAAGAAGTCTGTCCTAATCTTCATCCAATGGTCCGGAACGAGCGGCAGTGCCACTCCAACGACAAAAAATGGCAAATAGAAGAAAGTATGGCCTAAAGCAGAATGGAAAGACATCTGACATGACACTTTGGTCAAGGAAGGACACTGACTGAAGATACGAATCAAACCTCGGAAACATGCAACTCCCAGTCTGCAAAGCAAACCGAGAGTTGGGGAGCTTATGTTATATACAAAAAATGGTCTCGAGAAGTCGTAGCAACCCTCGCCTCACGAGGCAGCGACCCTGCGAGGATATCATAAAGATAGTTCATTAAAGGATCGACTTCCTGCTCAAGCCTGATACCTTGCTACAGTAGCTTCTAGCTCGCTGCAGCGGTCCCACGACGCCCCCAAGCCAGGAATTCCCGCTTAGAGCGTCCCCCGCCTCACTTGGAATAGCAGCGCCAATCAACGGATACAGATAAGCTCAGTCTACAGCCGATCGTGGGGGTCCACCCCACAGCCTACATTCTACAGTAACCGAATTGTAGCCTCTTTGCTGTCTTTTCCATTTATAGCTTGATGTAACACAACTGTAGCTTGTAATTAATGCATGTAACACCTCTATAAATAGGATTACCTTGTTAGGAGGAAGGGGAGGCGAAGTTCTGGAAGTAGAAACTCTGTTGAATTCATTCTCCAACACATTAATAAAATTTCCACCGTGGACGTAGGGTCCGGTGCCGCCCGAATTTAGCCAAACCACGCTAAACCCTGTGTCCTCTCCTCCACTCTTCCCTTTGTCTTTATTTATCTCGCTGTTCCATCACATCTGAACTGGATACAAGCTTGAGATTCTAAAGAATCCCCCTATTGGCCGAAGTTTGGAGCATATCCAAAATTCGACGTCAACACTTATGAAAAAAAAAGTCAGCCATTTAAATATATTTTGTAAATAACATTTTATCTATTAAATTGTAAAATAATAACATTATTAAATATAAGATTAATTACTTAATATTAATCATATTTTTTACACAATGTTAATTACTTAAACACAAATAAAGTTTATATGAATTGAGAAAGTTCTAGCTCATATATAAGTTATGAGAGAATTAAATAAATTGTTCAATAAGACAATTGATCAAATAATTGAAATGATTAAAATAATAAAATCTTCCTCTAATAAAAAAGGTATAAAAGAAAAATATTATAAATTAATTAATAAGAAATTGTATGTATATAATATGTTATTGTGCACATAATTCTATACAAAATATTTGAATAGAATTCTTTTATAAAAAGTCGTAGGAAAATAAGATGAATCTGATGAAGACATTTGGTGGTGGGATGACTTATCCTTTAATAAGATATATGTAGATTAAAAATCAAAACACATTATTCACATAGAGCTCTCTTTATCACACAAGCACGCACACACGCGCGCACACACATACATATATACATATATATATATATATATATATATACACATATATAGAAATAATGCAAATTAAAATTTATTAATGAATTTAGACCGAAAATCAGGTATAGATAATTTCATTTTTTGGAATAGATAATTTTCATAAAGAACGAGGATATATAGTATTTATTAAAGTGATTTACAATTTAAAAATTAGAGGGTATATTATTAAAATTATTTAAAATTTAAATTATACAACTCATTGAAATATTAAAATATTTTAGCTTTTATTTAATATTAAATGTTTAAATATAATATCATAAAATTTTAAGTTAAAAATAATTTTAATAATATTAAATTGGAAGCCAAAATTATATTATTCAAATAAATAAATAATTTAAATATTAAAAATTATAAATCAAAATATTATTTGATAATTCAAAAAATTATAATATTAAATTAACAACTCAATAATTTAAATTTAAAAAAATTATAATATCAAATTAATAATTCAATAATTTAATAGTATTAGAATTAAAAAATTAAATTTAAAATTGATTATAAATAATTTAAATAAATAATTTATTGTTAAAATAGATAAATATTAAAAATTTATCCACAATTTGAATTGGAATAATAAAGAAAAAGAAATAAAAGCAAAATTAAAAGTTTTTATTACTTACTCTTTCTTGACAAGTGAAAAATGTTTACTGCGTATTAATATTTGATAAGTTAAAAATGTTTACTGCGTATTAATATTTGAATTAGTGTAAGTTTCATGACTTTTATAATATTTTTTATTTCTTTTTCTTTTTTGTTTCGATTCAAATCATGGAAAGAATTTCTGTATTTATCTATTATAATAATAAATTGTTTATTTTAATTATTCATAATTAATTTCTAATTTAATTTTTTAATTTTATTGTTACTAATTTATTGAATTATTAATTTATTTTTTAATTTTTTGAATTATCAAATAATATTTTGATATTTAATTTTTAATATTTAAATTATTCATTTATTTGAGTAATGTAAATTTGATATCTAATTTAATATTATTGAAGTAACTTTCAACTTAGAATTTAGTGGTATTATATTTAATTATTAAAAATAAAAGTTAAAAATATTTTAATAATTTAATGAATTATATAATTTAAAATTTAAATAATTTTATTAATATATTCTCTAATTTTTAAATTATAAACCACTTTCATAAATGTTATATATTTTCATTTTCTATGAAAGTTATTTATTTAAAAAATTATTTAATAAAATTATCTATATCTAAATTTTGGTCTAAATTTGTTAATAAATTTCAATTTGAATTATTTATGTATATATCTTCTTAATATTATAAAAATCGTTCTACTCACCCTCATTCTAATATTATTATACAACAAGTATTTTCCATTTATCAAGAGAGGGTAAGTGAGAATAACTTATAATTTTCTATATTTTTTTTCTTTTCTATTATAATTTAAATCATAGATAAAATTTTTATATTTATTTATTTTACTAATAAATTATTTATTTGAATTATTTATAACTAATTTCTAATTTAATTTTTTTAAATTTTATTGTTATTAAGTTATTGAATTATTAATTTAATTTTTTAATTTTCTGAATTATCAAATAATATTTTGATTTTTAATTTTTAATATTCTAACTATTTGTTTATTTGAGTTATTCAAATTTGGTATCTAATTTAATATTATTGAAATGATTTTTAATTTAGAATTTGGTGGTATTATATTTAAATATTTAATATTAAAAATAAAATTAAAAAATATTTTAATATTTTAGTGAGTTGTATAATTCAAAATTTATAAAATTTAATAATATATCCTTTGATTTTTAAATTGTAATCCATTTTCATAATTGCTAAATATTCTTATTCTTTATGAAAATTATTTATTTCAAAAAAAATTATTTAATAATGTTATCTATACCTAATTTTTAATTTAAATTTAATTATGTGCGCGCATATATATGTGAGTGTATATGAGTTTTACGTAAATAATATATCTTATTAAATGAGAAGTCATCCTTAAGCCACGTATCATCACCAAATTCATCCTATTTCCCTTCAATATTTTGTAAAAGAATTCAATACAAATTTTTTGTATAAAAAATTTATATACACAACAATAACATAAATATATACATGTAGTTCCTCATTAATTAATTTATTATAATTTTCTTTCATACCTTTTTTTATTAAAAGAAGATTTTTATTATTTCAGCTATCTTTAGTATTCAACCACGTATTTTTAATATTTTTAGACTAAAACGTTGTTTTGGTCATTGTAAAATCGATTTTATATCAATTTAGTCTTTCACATAAAGGTAGTATCAATTTTGTCCTTGATTAATTACTTTAACTGAAGATCTAGTGCCTTCATCAACAAGGCTTTCAAAAACTTAATAGTTGAATTGAGTTGGCACTGTGAAGTGTGATGTGGCCTATTAAACGTTGACATGGCTCCCAGTCAGCAAAATATTGTTGTTTCTCTTAAAGGAAAAGAGCCCTCCTTCTTTTTGTCATTTCTTTTTCAATCACAATTGGGTTTGTAGACAAAATGATACCCTATTTATTTTGTTGGATTTGTTCTAAAGCTAATGCACAAGATGGGTGGTGATTCTTTCGCTGACAACAAACCATATGTGGAATTCTCTTCTTCATCCTCATCTGCAACTATCATCAGTCGCTACACCATGTGTGATTGTAGCTTAAGGCTTGTGTTATTAACCTCAAGGATGAAGAAGAATTCCAGAAGGAAGTTCATGAGATGTCCAAAGTATAAGTCTAGAGTAGAAAGATGAATTACTTTGAGTGGGTGGACCGGGAGAATTGCAAGATGAAGGAGTTTTGGGTGAAAGTTTTGCTTGGCTTTCTGGCTTTAACTTGGCTTCTACTGTTGTAATTGTTGTAATGTGGAATTAAATTGGGTTAGTAAATTATATGTAATTTTGTAGGGCAGAGTGTTAGGATATGAAAAAAAAGGGTAACTTGGTTTTGCCTGGGGTTATTGTATGTTGGAGTGCTCTATAGAGGGATGTTGTGTTTTGTAATGTAAAATTATTATTTACAATGAAAAAAATGCCCTTTTGGTATGAATAATTTGCATTTGAAATTATTGACTAATTTATAACAATCAAACAAATGCACGAAGTTCTGAAAACAAATTAGTGCAAAGTTTTTAACTGATTGATGGAAACCAAATTAATTATTAGATTAAATTTTTTAACAAGTTTAATAACTTTGTAACAGATTTAATTTAAGATGAAAATAAAAAAAATGAAAAATAACATTACAATTAGATTTATATATAATGGAAAGAAATGCTAATTAATGAGAAAATTAAATAAAGCAAATCTTGTATAGATTAGTAATTAATTGAAGGAAATATGTTGTCATTATAACACTAAACATCTAAAATAGCAGCTTTACAAAATAGTTGGCCTGTGTTGCTGTCGTAGTATTCTTAAACACCATTATAAAATAAAAGCCTCTAATATGCCTAACCAAATAACTAAATGGCCTAAAAACATAATTGTTGTAACTTTCATTTTCCTATAGAACTAAGAAGGCTTTCTACAAATTCCTTAAATGCTTCCAATTAATTTGTGGTTGAAGTAGTTGTTATGACATTGCTTTTCATTAACACTTGGGAAGTTGCCACACATGGTCCATATGCACTTGGTTGCCTTGGATTTTTAACTTGTTTTGGTTGTTTGAATTGGCTAGCTTTTCCTTGATGGAAGCCAACATATGGGGTCCATGTACTAGCATTACCCTATAGCAAAGATAAAACAATATCATAAACAAATATAGTTCTTGACCAGAAAGACAAAGGGAGATTCCTTGAAAAGTAACAAACCGTTGTCCTCTTCCTTTTGTTCTTCGAGCCATAAAGGGCATCACCAAGATTGTGGCTCACTTTCTTAGGACTTGGTTCCTATAAGGGTTATTATGAGGTTTGGTTTGAAGTTGCATCTTACTAGTTTCTTTGTACAAACCTAAAACAAGTAACAAAGGAAAAAAATCAAGAGCAACCACACATTTTCATGTCAAAAGAAAAACAAGTTTATAGTTAAGGGAAAAAAATACAAACAGCCAGAATAACTTGAAATCAAACATAAAACAGGACGTTGCCTCATTTTCTTAGGATCTGGTTCCTGTGACAGTTGCTATGAGGCTTGGTTTGGAGCTACATCTTGCTAGTTTCTCAACACAAACCTAAACCAAGTAGCAAGGGAAAAAAATAGAACTAACCACATATTTCATATAAAAAGCAAAACAACTTTGTAGTTATGGGAAAAAAATACAATAAGCTAGAACAACTATAAATCAAACATAAAATAGGTTTGCACTTTCACAAATTACCTTTGGATTGGAAAATTCACCTTTACAAGATCGCATATTGTGCCCTTTCTTCTTGTATTTGCTACATTTTGGTATAAGTTTCCTTTTCATTTTATATGTCTTGGTATTTTAGCTTCTTCTCCACGGGGTCTTTCTTTATTTGCTTTTTTGGCCTCCCTAGTGGTCTTTTAATGATTGGTGGAAGGATTAGTTGTTTTTTGCTTGTTGGCCAAAAAATTAAGGCCATTTAGTGGTTGGATCAAAGGTGTATATGCCTTCATAGTTGCATCCTTCTTCAGACAAGGATGAACGAAGTCCTCTGGTAGACAATTTTTCTAGCACATTCCAGAGATGGAATGCTAGCAGGGGATATCAGTAAGATCCTAACCTCGACATGAGCATATTCCCTTTTTCAAATTCACTATATACTTATCAGGTTTGCATTCAACCTTAAACATTGATTCTTCTAGATCATCGATCCAAATTAGTGTTTATTTACCACTTTCTTTGTATTATCTAGCTTATCTTGAACCTTAGGACATAATGGCCTAGTATACCTATGATATAGTTTCCTCTACTTGGAGAATTTATCCACAACATAAAGTCTGATCTCTTCCAATATAGTAATTATAGGTTTCATTCTAAATTTGAGAATTTTGCTATTAAACTGCTCACACATGTTGTTAGTAATGGCTTGTTTTTTAGTGTGAGTGTTAAACCTTTCCTTAGACCACACAAATGGATTATTCTTGGCTAGATATTCCTAGGCCTTATCATTAATAGCTTTAACCTTCTCCGTCATAGCATTGAATTATTGTAGCTTTTGTATAACTCCAAAGCAAGCCCCTCAATTCATATCTTTTATATTTTTTTTGGAAAGTTGGTGTAGATATGCTTATTACAGAACCTATACTCTGCTTCTGGTAATATTTAAGCCAATGCAGGTATAAGACCTAGCATTATAGCTTAAAATTATAATATATCAAAACAATAAAAATAAGGATGAAAACAAAGAAATTAAATAGTCAAGTAGTGGTACCTTCTGCTAGTCACTAATGAAGCTTATTCTCTTGTCTATAAATTCATGCACATCTTCCATAAGCCTTACTAGAAACTAACTCCTATTCTCCTTTGTCTCAGGATCAACCATAGCTATTGCAATAAGGTAGAATGCATTGTTTCCATCTTGAGCAACAACAGACAACAAAATCCCCCTATAGTAACCCTTTAGGTGACATCCATCTAGGCCTATTAAAGGTCTCTAACCAGCAGCAAAACACTCCTTCAAAGCTTTGAAGCAAATGTATAACCCGTTGAACTTAGGAAGGTCCTCTAGTGACATTCTATTAATACCGTTTTGCATTGTGGTGCCTGTGTTTTGCATTCTCAGCTCTTCTAGATAATTGCATAATAAGGCATATTAATCTTTCTTATTCCCTTCCATTACATACCTTATATTGCTTTGTATGAGATACAACAAGGTTATAGGTTTGTTTAAAGCAATTGACAATGTCAATGATGGTGGGACTTGTTATTTCCCTTAAGAAATCCAAAAGGTTTACTCCAAGTCATTTTGAGGTTGCTTATGGGTTCCTAGAAACCCTACAACATGTGTGCACATCATTGAAGATTTTGATTTGGTAACTTTCTTTGTCCTTTGCCCATGAACATAACACCTTTCATGGACAAAAAGCCTTACAACTTGCCTTACATCTTACTTTATCATTCTTTGCCAACTTTATTGTTTTACCCTTAAACATTGAGTAGTCTTTGACTGAAGACATCCATATTAGGGAACATCATGCTAACTTTAAACCTAACACTTCCACATTTTGCTTTAGAATTAAATTTAGGAAAATTAAGGTTGTTACATCTTATATTCTTCCTCTCTTCATTAGACGAGTCATACACATTATACCCTTCTTCACTCTTATAAGCAAAGTCTTCTACTTCTTTACCACCTTCAGGATTCTCAATAGTTGTTGTAATGAACTAAGTTTGAAAATTGAATATTTTGTTCTTATTTGCAACTTGTCACTCTATTTCCCCTAATGATTATTTGTATGGTCTATATTCTGTAGAATCATAATCATTTGATGAGGAAGCATTATTATCAACATTATCTTCCAAAAGGCACAATACTTCTCATGTTAAGTAGTAAATAACAAATCTTTTAACCTTATTACCCCTAACACCGACTGAGTTATTAATCCTGCCACTAGCCTATTCATTGCCCCCATCACCACACTGCACATTCTCAGTACCAACAACACTTTACTTATCACCCCCAACATCAGACTCCACACTAGTAAAATCATCCTGCACTTTGCCACTATCACCATCTTGCACATTTTCAACACCAGTAGCACATTGCTCATCACCTTCAAGACTAGACTCCACACTAGCAAAACCACCCTGCACCTTGCCACTACCACCGCCTTGTATATTTTCAGCACCAATAGCATTTTGTTCATCACCCCTAATACCAAACTCCACACTAGTAAAAACACCTTGCACCTTGCCACTACCACCATCCTATACATTCTTAGTATCAATAACATGCATAACATCACCAGACTCCATCATACTAGAAATACCTTGCACACCATCACTAAGTTCCTATAATATCTTAATTTTTTAAAAATTAATTTTGGTAAATAAAATGGCTTTTCATAAAATCCAAAAAGGTGAATTTGAAAATTTGGAGAATTTTGAAACTATAAATTTTGGGCTATTAGGAGTCTAAATATAGTAGAAATAGATTATATGAATTTTAGGAATATGCAAGCATTCAAGATTTTTGTCATGGATACTTAGAAAATAAAATTTGTGTTTTCAGAATTTAATTTCTAGAAAACTTTGAAAAAATTGAAACTAGGGCTATGAATGCCCACTAAGTGTAAAATTATAGCCATTATGAAGGTAATTAATTTAACTAATTTGTATTAAAATTTCATGGCCGCTAGTGATCGGTTAGTAAGATAATTTTAGACTCAAAGTTAAGAAAATAAGAAAAAAAATTGCCAACTCAAAGACGAGTCAAAAGGGGAGTTAACTATTCTTTTTCCCATTTTACCCCCCAAGTTGGTTCCTTCTCCCTTTTCTTTAGCTTTTTCCTGATTACTTTCATGCAAACACACAATTTCAAGAACTACAATTTCTGTCTCTATACTACACTCTCTCTTCAAGTAAGTCTCTTATCTTTTCATGTTAATTTTTTATACTTTTACTATTGATTTCTCTCTTCTTCCTCCTCAATTTAATTTTGAAATCATGTTGATTCATTAAGTAAAATTTGAGTTATGCATTTTTTAATCCAATAGTACTTTTCATGTTACTGTTCAACCCATGAACCCCCATGATTTTTTGATGTTTTTAAACTTTGCATCTATTATTTCTAACTTGATTCTTTGTAACGAAACAATAACCTAATAGTTGTTGGTTATTTGATGGAAGGAAAAAATCTTGAAAAATCCAAGAAGCTAATATGCTCTTCTTTCTTATTCTTGAAGAGTATTGAGGACCCTTGTGGAATTTGATTTGATTTCTTGTTTTCAACTGCTAAGATGAGTGATACTTGCCTTTCTTGTGAATTATATTGTGTTTACTGATTGAGATCCTCTGATTATGGGTGTAAGTTGATAAAAATGGGTATTTGTGATTGTATGATAAAGTTTTAGTTTGAATGGCCTTGTTGATATAATGGTTGGTTTTCTATTGAAAAAGTTAGGTTTTATGCATGTCTAAGTTTTCAAAATGTGTTGTATTGAATTTCTATGATTTGGTATAAATTTGGAAGTTGTTTCAACTATTTTTCTGTAGTTCTAGAATTAATGAGTCAAATTACCACTTCTATACTATCTTGATGATCATACTCGTAGAAATCAAGTTGCTTCCTGTCTTGTGATTTGAATCGAAAATTGAACTAAATTTTTGCAAGTTGAATTGAACTATCCTACCTTGTTTTTGATTCCAATTGTGATTCTGATCTTGTGTATAACTTGGACTTCCCGAAAGTTTTCAATTTTTAATAAGCAGACTTGTACTTTGAACTGGATTTCCTAGAGTCGAATTGAATCCTTCTTATTTGATTCTCACAATTCTAATCACAATTCTGCTCGCATTTTATCCTCGATCATGCTTGTGATTCTGATTGCACCTCTAGAATATTACATTATTTCAGCCCAAAATTCCCTCTTTCTAAGACATCTTTTATTTCTTTTGGTCTAATCTCATATGAATTCTAGCTAACTCAAATATCATACTTAAGAAATCCTAATTGAGCAACTATAAGCCAATATCAATAAATTTAATAATTATCTATGCATTGATATTATGATAATAATCCTTATAGTTGTTATAATAATGTGACAAGAGTGTATGGCTATAATAGTGAACGAATATGACTCATGTGGTTATAATTTTGATTGAATGTGAATGTTATGATAAAAATATTATGAGTATTAATATTATTTAAAGTTTGAGAATTGCCCATAAGACATGGGATGGCATATGATATATGATGATGATGAAATGTGAACGATGTGATGAGATAGGGTAAATGAACCAGATCTTAAATTTGTGTGTTCTGAAATGGTGTGAGGGATAAGGTAGTATTTGGACGGATAAGGCTAGATTTGTGAAGGATTAGGCTGGACTGGAGTAACAAGGAGATTCATTTTTATTGCTATTCTGTGAGATATTGAAATGTGATATAGTGAAATTTGACAACATCTTGATTAATGGTGGCTTGAGGCCTTAAGACATTTATGAATCTTAATGTGACAATGTTAATATGCTATTATGCCAATTAGAGGTGAGTCCTTGGAATTTCATAATTGATTATCAAGCCTGGTGCATATATAACTATATTATTATGATGTACATATATATTATTTATGGTTTAGAAATCCATAAGTTAGGTATAGATTTATCTCACTGAGCCCCTAACTCACTCTTTTATAGATTATTTTTCATATTCTCAAGATATTGATGCAAAACTTCCTACTGATAAGTAAGCATAAATAATGATCCCATGGAGATTGAGGCCAATGTCTACACAACCACTGTAGAAAGCCCTCTAGGGGCATATCAAATTAAGTTTCATTATATTGTCATACTTAATCTAGTGGGTTATGAGGTGTTGCATGAAGTAGAGATTGTACCCTTGGAACCCCCTATTATCCTCCTTATGATGGTTATGGGATAGTTTGATCACTAATGGTTCAACCATCTTCCTTAACATTTTGTTAATTTTATAAAAACTTGTATACAGGATGGCCATAGTATACTCAAGGGCTTAGTTAGTTTAACCTATACTTGATATTATGAAAGCTATAGGTCAATCTAACTTGTGATTACCTTTGCCCTTATTAGGACATGGGGTGGTTAAAGGGAATGACTTTTAGAATTAGTGGGTTGCTATTGTGTAGGTTCTTTTAAAGATTATGATGAACACTTATTGAATAAATGTTTAAAGAGGTATGTGCCTATTGGGCAATACCTTTGTATAGTATAAAATGTGTATATATTTTCCTAATGTGTCTATCATTTTTTCTACAAGCTTATAATTTGTCAATCAACCAATTGAGTTTGAACCAATGTGCTAAAAAATGTTAAATAGGTATGAGTAAAAATGAGTAATGGAAATTAGAACCACCTTACACATTATCATGACACTGCACACTATCACCAGGCTCCTTACTACTAGAATCATCTTACAAATTATCATAACCTTGCACATTATCACTAAGCTCATCACTACTAGAATCACCTTTCACATTATCATCACACTGCACACCATTACCAAGCTCCACACTACCAAAACCATCTTACATATTATCATCACACTGCACACCATCACCGAGCTTCACACTACCAAAACCACCATGCACATTATCAGCAATAGCTTAGTCCGGCTTACAATGTGTTGTACGTAAATATCAATATCAGGGTGACTTCTAACTGCTTCTAACATACCTAAACAATGCTGATTGAACTTAAAGTACATTAACCCATTATCCAAACTCTTTTTAGGAAATAAATAATAAACATTGTCATAATTTAAATAGCCCAATTACCTCAATAGATTTCATAGTATAGGTATAGACATTTTATCATGGTCCACATATCCCAATAGTTTACTTTCCCACCCATGTAACACACACTTGGTTCAGTCTCAAAACAACCCCAATGATGAATGGCTATTGTAAAACAATCATCCATTCTGCACAAAAAATATCATAAACATCATACCTCAATACCCTAAAAAAGAGCCTTCAGAACACAAACCTCTTGCTTATAGGCTGACTTAAATTATTGAGCAATCCAAAAGCAATGATGTAGTTAAAGTATTTAGCATATAATTTTCACAGAACAAGAAATATATTTAGTAGAGAAATTTCACAGCATGAGCAAAATTTTTAGCAAAAATCTATAATAAAACTTATCTTACATCTACAAAATCACACATTTATACATCTCTTGCTCATAAACCAAACTAAAAAAGTCACTCCAAGTCAACAAATATAATCCATAACAAATATACTTCAAGTGAACAAAAAAAATTAAAAAAAAAAGGAAAAAAATTGCTTACATTTAATGTAAAATTCTCAATGGAATAAATGACATCAATTTTTACTAATTTTTGAGAGCCCTAGACAATAAGATCAGTACAAATGAAGAAATATTATTGTTGAAACTGTAGAGGAAAATTACCTTCCATTTTGGCACCCAAAAGGGGCTCTTATCCTTTAAGAGACATGACACCATTTTATTAGGTGGGAGGCTGAGAATGGTATGTCAAAGCCATATTAACATTTAATGGGCCACGTCACACTTCACAATACTAACTCAACTCAACTCAATCATTAAGTTTTTGAAAGCCTTGCTCACAGGGGGACTAGATCTTGGGACGGAGTAATTGATCAGGGATGAAATTGATACTACCTTTTTGTGAGGGACTAAATTGATATAAACTTGATCTTACAAAGACCAAAACAAGGTTTTAGTCATATTTTTATTAAACAGTTCACTTATTTCTCTCATAACTTATATATAAACTAAAATCTTCATAGTTCACATAAACTTTGTTTGCATTTAAGTAATTAATATTGAGTAAAAATGTTATTTATATCAAGTAATTGATCTTATATATAATAGTGTTATTATTTTACAATTTAACACAAAAAGTTATTCACAAAATATATTTTAAAAATATTGTTGCTTGATAAAGTCTTCCTAGTAAATCCTTTTTATTTGGAATTGGATATCTTATCCATTGAAGAACTTTATTGGGTGGTTCATAATTGATTACTAATCTCAATGCACCTCTTTATATTTCTGCTTGATTTTGAACATAAAAAGCAAAACAACCCGAAAAGATTTACTGGGTCTTATTAATTTTTTATCTAATAAATCTTGAATTTCTTTTTTACAATAATTTAATAATTCTTCTTTCATTTGGATTGGTCTTGCTGTAGTAGAAATATTTTTCCCACTAAATTCCTTTTCATAAGGTAAAAAGATTATATGCCGCTTCTTATCACAAAAAGTATTTGGGTTTTCAACACATACTTCTCTTTCATATAATATTTTGATTTATTCTATTTTTTGTTGATTTTGAGAGCTTTTAAGCTTTTGTTCTATTCTTATGTAATAAACCTCATTTTGAAGATCACAAATAAAATTTTCTTTTCTTTTTATCATATTAATGGAAAATATCTTATTTTTCTTGAATAATATTGATATCTTTAGCTATTAAGTTAGGGAAAATTCTAAACATATATTTTTAAATTTTAAAGGATAGATTCCTTATGTGGTGACTGTAAAAGGATATATTTATGTAAGGAAAGGGCCTAAAATTATTGATTCATTCATATTTTTGGCTGAAGTGAAAGTGCTTTTGAAGCAAATTCCTTGTTGAGAAATCCGTGCATTTTCTAATTTATAATTAATTTGCATTTAAGTTCTACTTGCTTTTCCACTATGATCTAAAGATGAGCTCTCTAGCTTTTTTATGAGAATAATATATAAATTTCTTTTCTTGGCTTTGATTATTTAAAGATTCTTTGCTACAATTCCTTTTTAAAGGGAATGGTGTTATTTGTTTAGTTGCTGGCTTTGATAGATTGTGTTTTGTGGGGCCAAAGGGTTTTGAAAAAGAAAAATGCTGAAAACTTTCCTCTTAGATTTGCCGTGCAACTAATTGTTATACAAGACTTAGTCATGAGTTTTTGTCTTGAATTTTAGGGGGCCATAATATAAGAGATATGGGTATTTATGTCTAAACTTACTATTTTCTCTTGTTAACATGATTTGTTGGAGTCATATTCTATTATATTTTGTTTATGTAGTTCTCTTGTTGCTTCCTTTTTCATTTCTTTTTTTTTTCTCTTTTCTTACTTTAATTCTTCACTTTATTTCTTATGGCTTAGATGATTTTATAAAAAAATTTTAATATTATTTATTGACAATATTCTTCAAACCAATTAAAAAATATATATGCTTTCCAAATTCTTCCAATTTTTTATAATATAAATTTTTATAATTATCTATAAATTCTTTTGAAAATGTTGAAAAATACCACTTTATTTTTTCTTTATTTTCTTGGGATGTAAATTTTTTACTAAGGGAATTTTTATTAATAATAAATTATTCTCTGACTATTTTTCCATTATTTTATAATATTTTAGACTTGAAAAACTATTTACAAAACCCATTTTGACCCTTTTGCTAATATTTTGATTATTGATTAAATATATAATCATATTATAGCTTTCTTGAATAAATTCTTTCTTAGGGTTTAATGGTATTAGTTCCTCATGTTTAAGGGGTAGATCCCAGATTGAAGAAGTCATACCTACTGTTTTGTGAAAACTAATTTCTGAGAGGAATAATTGATCATTCTACTTTTGGTTTTTCTTACCTTGACTGTTTGCTTATGTATATGGTCATCCAACATTATAGAGATCTCACCCCAGGATTTTCCTCTCCCTGGGCATCAACAACGAGCTAACAATTATGACTTTTAAGACCACTTACAACCTATTATAATTGTACCAATACACAATGTGCTAAGAACTACAACTCTTAAGACTACCTACAACTTATTATAGTTTTACCAATGAACAATGTACTAACTCCATGTATTGAAATCCTTTAGTGCAGTAACCAACTATTCCTACTGCAACAAACCACTATTCACGCAATAAGGGCCTGACTACAGTGACCTAGGGGCCTATCTCTTTATCACATGATCTTGAAAGCATGTTGAAAATAATGTGTATGCAGAGTATATTGATGTGGTGTGGAAGCATAACAATAATGTAATTTAAAAGCATAGAAAATATTATGAAAATAATATATATTGCAAATATGAAATTTAACAAAGGCAAGCATAGAGAGTTGAAAAATTACAAAACTTGTTGGTTCCTGAATATCATATACGAAGGATTTTAAAAGAAAAAAAATTACAAATATTGAGGAGAAAGGAGGGAAAGGTATACAAAGGCCATAGGGTCTGTGCTTAAGCTCTAAAGCTTTTGGAAGGTATTTAGAAAGTTTTGGTTGAGACTTGGTTTTTGCCTTATCTCAGTCTTGAAAATTTTTCTCCTTTTATAGAGATTGGACAGTGTTTCAGACTTGAAATTTCTCTTGATTTTGATTTTGGTGGACTTGAAATTTTCTTTAAATTTCTTGAAGCATCTTGAATAGTGATTGAAAAGACTGAAGCTATCTTGAATAGTATTTTCTTCTTCTTGGACTTAACATTTCCACCAAAAGCTTCTTGATTATTGTATTGAGGGAATCTTGAATAGTTGTTGAATAATAATCAAAGCATCTTGAATGTCTTGGCCATTGAATTATTGCATTGAAGGCATCTTATAGTTATGAATAGTAATTAGGGCATCTTGATCATCTTGTTGAAAAACCATTTTTCATCTTCATTACAATTTTGAAATGCAATAAATCCAATATAATACTAGCAATATCTTCTTAATTGTTGGATTGATTCATACTCATCTTTGACCAAATTACTTGATTCTTTAGTAACTTCATAATTAAAAGGAATTTGAGAAAGTTAGGCTTCATACATTTTGATTTGTTGATAATCATCTGCTCCCAATATTCATAAACTTGAATGATACAGAATATAAATCACAAGTTGTTGCCCTTACTTAAGCTTTCAATAATTGTTCTTGAATAGGTTTTGAACAATGCCATGGGGCTTTATCATCTTGAAATAGTTCTGGTTTATTTTTGTGATATGAAGATATTTGATGTTGAAAACTATAATGTACAAAATCAAATCAAAATCCTTTTTGTAAAAAATTTCAATAAAGAATCTTTAAAAGATGACATCAAAGAGACACCTATTAGTATAGGTTTTCAATATCAGAGAAAAAAGAATTCATCTTTAGACATTAATAATTTTCAAAAGAATCTTTTAATGAAGAGTGAAAAAGTAATTCAAATGGATGACTTACTGCACCTAACCCTCTTTACAGGTGATCAAGAAATCTAGTCAAAATTAGGAAACTTTAATAAGCAAAACAATTATAAGAAATCATTCTCCTTTAGAAGAAATAAAAGTTTTCCACTTTGAAATCTCAATGGTAGCTTCCCTATTTGAAAAAGGACTAACAGAAAATAAGTGTGAAGAAAATTTAAGCCAAAAACAAATAAAAAAATATTCAACATTAGAATAATTATACAAAACAAATATTTCATACCATAGCCACTCACATCTATAGGAACTATCTCAAACCATTGATCTTTACAGAAAATTCAAAAGATAAATCAAAATATCAAACCATTTATCTTTATAGAAAATTCAAAAGATAAATCAAAATGATAACAACCTATTTTCAAACCCTTTGCCCTATCTCAAGAAGAATAAAAAACTTTTAAACTAGGAAAGTCTAATAATGAAGAATTATTAGAAGAAATTATAAATAGGTTTAAAAATTAACAATTAATGGAGAAAAAGGTGTTAAAATAATTTCAAAAGACTCAAAAAATAGATCAGTTAGAATTTCAATTTCTGGATAATCAAATAAATAAAATAAGTGAAACGTATATAAAAAATCTTTCAAAATATGGTCAAAATTGTTGGTCCCTTATTGGTTTGGATTCTAGTTGAATTTTAGCAGAAGTCTTGAATCTTCTTTTAGAATTTTAAAAGAAAATTATTAGAATTTATTTGATGAATGTAATTACTTGTATTGAAAGCTAGAATCAATTGTTATCTCTATTTTGAGAGTAATTCAGATGTAAGAACAATTTATCAAACATAATATATGCAAATGAAAATTAATGCAATAAAGTAAAAAAGGCATAGAATTTTTAAAGTGGTTCAACTTCAATTGAAACCGCAATTGAAGTGTACATCCATTCCAACCAAATCCTTAATCGAATGGTCCTTATTTTATTACTAAACATACAAGAATTCATTGGGCTCTTGAGAACCAATTTGGATACAAAAATTCTTTACACCTTCTAAAATTATAATTAACTTTACAATTAAAGAAGATGCAAAGAGAAGATTAACTTTTCCTTTTGTATCTCAGATTTCTAAACCCTGGAAATTTAAAATAGAAACAAGGCTTCAAGATGGAATATACAATACTTGAATTGAGATGTGGATCTCAATTATTTATTATTTAATCCCCTTTATTTTGATCCAGGAATGATTAGATTTAATGAAAATAGATGAGGTAGAGATAGATAAGCTTTTAGCTCTGTTTTCTCTCAGTTTTTTGCAAAATGTTATAGTAGTTATGTTTGAAATGAGGTTAGGTAGCATTTACAGAGTGGCAACTGATATTTAAAAAATAACTAACTTTTAGACTGTGAATTGGTTTATGAATTGATTCAAAATGGTTACTAACTCATCAATTGATTCATCTATGAATATCATCAAGAACTTCATGATTGAATCAATGTGTGAATCAATTCATACTTCATGACTAAATCAATGTGTGAATTGATTTACACTATCATGTAAAAGGTCATGAATCAATTACCTAATCAATTAACAAAATTTTCTGACCTTCGTAAAAACAATTTTCAAAACAATTCTTCATGAATCAATTCATGTTCATCTTCACAATATTTTCAATATGAATTGATTCAGGAATCGATTCACACAGTGAAAAATAATTTTTATAAAAATTTTACTTGTGAAAGAGTGTTTGAAAACTTTATTAGAAAACTTGATTTTCACTCATTTTAAGTGATTTACTTCTATCTCAACTTAACTGAATTAAGAGACTTATTTGGATCAAATATAAATTAGATCACACTTATAAAAGATCCTAATTAATATAATAAAATTGCTATATCTAAGGGTGGATCTCTTGAATAGCATTTGGTTAACTTTGATACTACACTCAAATGACAAATACTAAATGCATGGTCCGATTGTGATATTGATCAAAATTATTTTTCAACATCAAAATAGAAGAAAGTATGATAGTAATGCTAACAATCTCCTTAGCAATACTAACAATCTCCCATTTTTTATGGTGACACAATTTTAGATGAGGGTCAAAGTTTTTCAAAAATTGAGTGCTAAAATCTAAAATCTCATTTTTCTTAAATCTCCCCCTTTCAAGAATTGAGTACTAAAATCTCAAATGAGTAAATTCTAAAATCTTTCTACTAGTTAAAGTTTTTCAAAAATTGAGTACTAAAATCTTTCTTATATCTTTCTTACTTACTCACTCTTTAAAATCTAAAATCTTTAAAGTACCAAGTACTAAAATCTAAAATATTTTCTTACTCCTCCTTTTAGCACATGGAAAAGAAATAATGCATTAGTAAAGAGAAGTTAAAAAAAAATTGAATGATTCATTTTGGTTATAAGGATAATATCACAATATGTATGATTCTTTTTTTTGCGATAGCCATAATCACTAAAATATAAAACAAAATGAATAATCCAAATATCAAAATATAAGATAAAATTCAGAATTGTATATAAGGATTACAAAATTAATCAGAATAATAGCAAAATCTAGAACATCAAAAATATATAATCCAGAATTCAAAATATAAAATCTAGAACATCAAAATAATCACATAATAAGGGAAAAATGGACTAAGGGATACAAAACATCCATCTATATAGCATGCTCAAGCAGGTGGAGGGTCTTGTTGAAGGTCCATTTCTTGTAATTTAGCTTCCTTATCACATTGCTGCATTTATTGAGAGATTTTGCGTTGCTGAGTTTCAATGGAGTTGAAACGATCATTAAACTGGGAGAAATGAGTCCTGTTATCAAGTGCCAGATGTATAATTCATTCATCCATTGACTCAAGCAAAGTTTGATGGTTGTCTGGGTGATCCATCATATATGTGTGCAATCTTTGCATTTCTTCAATGATTCTATTTTTAACATCACTGGAAAGCCCAGCTCCCCCTGAGGTGGCTTCTCCAGTTGGTTGAGGAATTTGTGCCCTTTTCCTTAGTCATTTTGTTCCAATCCCATTTTGTGTAAATATGATGCAATTATCATGGTAGTGGAATTTATTGGTAATAGTTGATGTTCTTCAGAAAGTTGTAGCTTGAATTTGGCAAAAAGTGAGGTGAGGGTCATACCATAAGGGAGGAACCCAGTATTTGTCCACTTAAAGCAGTCAGCCAGATATTTTAGTATAAAATAAGGCATATTAAAATTAAGTTAATTTTTGATCACCCACATAAAAAACAACTCATCCTCTATAATTTGAGTAAAATTGTTGACCCTTAGAAGAATTACTTTGCATAAAGCATAGTGTAGGATCCTATCTTCAAGGGATAGGCCAGTAATTATCAGTTTTCCACTTCTATCCTTAAGGGTGGAATAAGGAAAAAGCATCCTAATGGCAGATTCCCTATAGTAATATGGAAAGGATCCTGCAGTGAGCTTTGGCGGTGATGTATCCATGCTAAATACAGTTGCTAAAATTTTTGAATCTACAATTAATTGTTTATGCATCACATAACAAGATAATTTTTCATTAGTAGTAGTTACATTTGCATAAAACATTCTAACTAGCCTAGGGTATGTTGTTCCTTTATAGGTCAAAAAATTTGTAGTCTATATTTTGCTAGTAATTAAGGCAAATGAGTAATCTCTAACAGTTTTTCACTAAAGCACCTAAGTGGTTCTACCTTCCTATTTGATAACTAAAGATAGGCTTCACACTCACTTGGTGATTGGAAATCAGACTCCTCTTCTACTGGAGTGGATGTTTGTGCTACTAATTTCTCCTTTCTTTTGGAGATTGGTAATATAATTCTTTTGGACATTTTGCTAAAAGATTTGGGTTGTTAGGTTTTTGGCTTAGATTTTAGGATTTTGTGATTTAAAAATGTTTGTATGAAATTATTCAGATAGAAGTGTTAGATTTAATGTATCTAACAATTATGTGGCAGAAATTTGTGTAAAATTGATTGGAGGTTGAGATTTGAGTGAGTGAGAGAAAGAGTTTTTGGTGGTTGAAATAAGAAAAACTATGAAATGTGGTTCAAATCTATTCAAGTATATATATGTTATGGATAATTTTCAGTTCTACGAAGTGGGCTAGCAAAGGCCCGACAACTTTAAGTCCAAATGAGAAAAGAGCCAAGCTCGCTAGATTGCTAGCCACACGAGCATAGAACAAGGCAGAAGTCTTCGGTTCGCTAAAAGACAAGTGCCAGCTTGTGAGGCCAACAACTCGCTATACATGAGCTCGCATCACCGAAGGTGAGCTGGCGAAGTTAGTTCTCGCTGACTGGAGGCCAGCAGTAACCCAGAGTCCCAGCATGTGGACATGTCGTTATGCTTGACAACAAGCTCATCAAGGGAAAACTTGAAGTAGGTGCCCTCTCTGACTTAGTTCATGGGGCTAGTCTGTAAGAAGCAGCGTGTAGAGCCCACCTACAGAAAGCAATCTTTAGAAATCAGCCAATTGTCTGTAGAAGCCATTTTACTATAGTCTAGGTTGTCTTATATATTTATTTTGATGTAACATAAATATAAATTGTGTAATTACAATTATAGCCTCCCCAGCCTCTATAAATAAGAGGAGGGAGATCACTGTAAGTAACTTTGAATGAAGACATTGAAACTCTGTAGAATTTTCTCCAAATCAATAAATGCTACCATAGATGTAAGGACAAGTGCTACTTGATTTTGGCCAAACCATGTTAAAAATTCTCTATATGTTTGCTGTTCTTCCTCTCTATCTCCTTCATTCTTTGTTTGTAGCAACCAGAAAGTAGTTTGAGTCCCAAAGAACTCTTTTGGTTGGCTAAATTTTGGTTTAATTGAAATCCACCGTCAACATTTTGGTGCTGTCTGTGGGTACTCATCTATTCTCTGGTTGATTTTCTATACAGTGGTTAATTTCTAGTGTAGCCACAATGGCAAGAGGAAGAGCCACTAGGGCTTCAAATGCATTGGTTGATCCTTTCGAAGGTTATGTATCTACAACAGACTCCTCCACTACTCTTGTCATAGGTGTTGCTATTAGCGTGCCCCCAGCCAGCTTTTTTCAACTGTTACTGTTATCAATGGCATCAATTGAGTGCAAACTTGGCTTCAACGTTAGGAAAAATTAGAAAATATGATGAGAGAACTGACTAAGGCAGTCACCATGCTAGCACAAGTTCAGGGTATGCATAGGCAGGTTGAAGCTAGCAGCAGCATACAAGATGTTCAAACAGGGCCAATTGAGAAGTTTCTCCTGGTCACTGTTCTCACGACTAAGTGAGTCAAAGGAATCAGCAATCTTTCAACTAGTGATTTGGGGTGTGAGACCCGCTGCTGGAAGGGTTGTATCAAAAGATGACTAGTTGGAGGAACGTTTTCAAGCTCTTAATGATCGAGCTCGATTCAAGGATATGTCACCATTCTCTATAGAGATCGAGACTCAGCCCCTCCTTTTCAAGCTCAAAGTCTCCACGATTCCACTGTACAATGGAGACATTGATTCTTTTGACCATCTGGATGCCTTCAATGTTTAGATGGATTTGCAAATGATTGATCCTTTGGTTACATGCCGAGTTTTCCCAGCTACACTGGAGGGTGTACCTCTGGCCTAGTTTAGAAGCTTTCCAGCTCACTCAATATGTAGCTGGGAAGATTGTCAACAAAAGTTCATCAACTAGTATCGAGCATTGAAGAGGTCACTCATGTCCCCTTGTCACCTCGCGATAATCTTCTAGCATAAGCATAAGTTGATGAAGGATTACATTACCAGGCTAAGACTCGAAGCCAACTTAGTGGAGAATCCATTTGAAGAAACCATTTTGGCAACAATCTCTACAGGACTTCGCAAGGATAAAAAACTATACAAAAGTCTATACAAGTCCTTAGTGAAGGATTTAACTGAGTTTTATGAGCGAGCTACCACGCAGATCAAATGGGAAGAAGCCTTTGACTCGGGAAAGTTTGATCAGAAGAATGGCTTTGCCCATAACTAAAAGAGAGGCAATGTGGACCAAGGTGACCACTCTGGTGAATGTGCTACAAAGAAGTCTAAGAAGGCCCTTTGCCAGTGAAACTGTTCAACTCCTAGCCCACAAAGCAGGCTAAGAGTTAAGGGCTTAATGTTATGGATAATTTTTGGTTCTGTGAAGTGGGCTAGCAAAGGCCTGGAAACTTTAAGTCCAAATGAAAAAAGAGCCAAGCTTGCTAGATCGCTAGCCACACGAGCACAGAACAAGGCAGAAGTCCTCGGCTCACTAAAAGACAAGTCCCGACACGTGAGGCTAGCAACTCACTATACCCGAGCTCACATTGCTGAAGGCGAGCTCATGAAGTTCGTTCTCACCGACTGAAGGCCAATAGTAACCTAGAGTCCCAGCACATAAACATGGCATCATGCTCGACAACAAGCTTATCAAGGGAAAACTTGTAGTAGGTACCCTGTTAGACTTAGCTCATGGGGCAATTCTACAAAAAGTAGTGTGTAGGGCCCACCTATAGAAAGTAATATTCAGAAATTAGCCAATAGTCTGCAAAAGCTATTTTACAGTGGTCTAGGCTGTCTTGTACATTTATTTTGATGTAACAGAAATATAAATTATGTAATTACAATTGTAGCCTCCCCAGCCTCTATAAATGAGTGGAGGGAGATCACTATAAGCACCCCTAAATGAAGATACTGAAACTCTATAGAATTTTCTCCAGATCAATAAACGCTACTGTAGATGTAGGGATCGGTGCTGCCTAGTTTTAGCCGAACCACATTAAATTTTTTTGTGTGTTTGCTACTCTTCCTTTTTGTCTCCTTCATTCTCTATTTGTAGTAATCGAAAAGCAGTTTGAGTCCCAAAGAACTCTTCTGGTTGGCTAATTTCAGCCAAACCGAAATTCACTGTCAATAATATACAAATGTGCCGTGAATCAATTCATGAATCGATTCATGGAGCAAATATGTAAGAGTGCATTAATTCCAGTATGAGTTTATTCATTAGGATTCTTATGCAAATCGATTTAGGAATCAATTCATCCTGGCCAATTAAAATTTTCAAGAATTTTGAAACCTTCCTAAAAGATTAAAAATTTGGTGAATCAATTTGTGAATCCATTAATAGTGTAAATTTTCGAGAAGTGAATTAGTTCATGAATCAATTCATAAACATAAAGAAATCTTGGAAAAATTTGAATTGATTCATGAATCGATTTAGAGAATCTTGAAAACAATTTTCATGCAATTTTGTTCCAAAATGGTTAACAAATGATATGCATACCAATTCGTAATCAATTCAACACCATTGAAAACTCAAATCTCACATCAAATACATGCAAGACAAACTTAGGGGAATCTTTAATTCCTAAGTTAGAATTTGAAAAGTAAAATACAATGAAACACAAAAGAAAAAAAAATATCAAAATATTGTTATGGTGAGAGAAACCATTATCCAAGAACCATAAGTTGTTCCTATGTCTCCCACAAATCTACAAAACAAAAATTATGCTTGCATTGGTAGTACCCAATGGATCTCGGGTCCAGATTTGTTAGTAAAAACATAAGTTCCATTTCTTTGTGGACAATATCTAATGTGATGTCTTCTTTGATTACAATAGAAGTAATTTATTTAACCAAAATTCCTTTTTGTCTTTTGTTGTCTATAGCCTAATCCTTTCTTATTTTGAAAATTCTTTTGATTCCTTAATAAATTGTCGAGTCTCATCTTACTATTAGTAAAGCCTTGTAAAGTTTTGATCAAGCTATTTATTTTAGATCTATAGGTTTCACATTGATCACAAACTTTACTTTCACTCAACAATTTTTTAGCTAAGATATTTAAGTCACTGTTCTCTTTTTCAATATATTTAATTTTCTCAAGCAAGCTTTCATTTTTAATGTTTGCATGCTTTAACTCTTTCTTAGCTTTTAGTAATGATTCATAAAGTTCA
>JANHAO010001240.1:0-34183 GCA_026873985.1 Saraca asoca
TTTTTCATCTTAAAAAATAAAGAAAACATTTGTTTTCAAAATTTACATCCAAACAAGTTTTTTATTTTTTAATTCTAAAAAAATAATTTTTAAAAATAATAAAACAAAAACACCTGAAAATACTTCCAAACAGACTCATAATTTCTCCCATTGTTCTTATTTTAAACATTGTTGATTTGCTGTACAGTTTGGGTTAAATCCATTTAGAAAATTTTAAAACCTAATTTTTCTAAACGAAATCAATAAGAAAAAAAAATCGATAATGCTTAAAATTTTTCTTATTTTAAGCATAGTTGATCTACTGTACAGTGAAGAAATACTTCCACAAATTTTATTTACATAAATTAAATCAATCATTTCATTATCACCATTAAAAAGTAATAAAATATAATGGACAGATATTTTCTAAAATTTAATTAAAAAACAATTTTAATTAATCAACATGCATGTTCATAGATATGACCTCACTGATCAAGTGGTGGGATATAATGGCTGCTATAATTGAGCATTGGACTACTAGAAAATTGGTGAATAAAGAGAAGCAAAATCAACTTGTGAGGCTATATACAGTAACATAGAAAGAGAACGAAACTCATCTACTCAGGAAAGTGCCCAAATATTAATTTGTATGGATGCAACTGTATCTTAAGTCAACTTCATTCAAAATGAACAGTATTGTCCAATTCATAACCTAAGTGCTAGTGCATCTCTAATCAACTATGATGTATACTGTTTAATCTTGAGAATTGTCAAGATTCAGACAAGAAAATCATAGCTGATTGGATTCTCATCGAGATGCTTTGAATCATTTTGTGGGAATTAAATGATTAGATATTACCTGTATTAAGTGGATGCTCACCTTAATAAGGTAAAATTGCAAAACAAATCTAAACTATTTTAGTGATGTAATGATATCTTATATTATTTTTATTTTTTGTATTTAAATTCAAAACATTATATCTATATGTAAAATAACTTGTTATTTTAGTATAAAAAATGATAAAGGCAAAGGAAGAGCATACATAAATTGATAATATTATCAAGTTTAATGTAGAAGCATACATATAATGAATATATGTTCATAATCATGACAATTAGATAGCAGTTCTTTGAAGGATAAAGAGTGTATATTTTACTAAGAAATGTGGAGAGAGGACTTATAATGATTAAAAGGGCCTATATTTTTTTTAGACTGTATATTAATAGGGTAAGTAAGAGAATTTATCTGCCAAGTGAAGTTTTTTGTTAGTCCTAACAATTTTTATTCTTTATTATAATTATAATTATAGTTGATCTATTCTTTATTTGTCGGCATAGTGATTGTACAACTAGATCATTTTAGGCCCTTAGAAGTGATAAGTAGTAGAAAGATGTTGTGTAATCCACCAGAGTTAGTGAGTTGCTAATTGTTGGATGGTTGAATTTTTTAAAGTATGTCATAGAATTTCTTGTTGATCCTAAGCAATTGCCGCCACCACCAACATAGGATTTGGAAAAAAGGGTTGCATTAGTTTTGCAAAGTGTTATTCAATGGAGTGAAGAACCTTTAAGAATTAACACATCCAAAAGTAGTCACTAAATAAAAAGTTCAATTTTTTTTTCCAGCGGAAATTAAGATATTTTCTTCGTAAATTTACAACAAAAAATAATTGTTAATAAAATTATTGTCAGAATTTTTCTCCATCGAAAAATATTTTTCAATAATTTTTTTTGATAAATTTTGAGGAGATGATTTTTTCATATAATTTATTTTTTCTCTTTTATCCGTTAGAAATCATCAAAAATTACATTGAAAATTTGTCATAAAAGTCATCAAAAATTTATTGAAAATTCATCAGAATAAATAATTTTTTTTATTAAAAATTACTTAATTTTTTAAAATATAATCTCCATTGATTAATTAATCTCAGAAATCTATCAAAAATTAATTTTAATACTTTTAACTTTAATTTCTAAATATTAATATTTAATTAATAATAAAAGATTAAACATACGACGTATATGAATAGTTATGAATATATAAAATTAGTCAAATAATTCATGAATTATATTATTCAAATCAAATAATATATAAAACATATTATTCAAATAAAATACATAAAAATGTAACTATAATTTAATATTAGAAAGGACTTCAATAATCTCCTAATCTCATGTAGCATCCTGCTACTGCTAACCAATGGGCTATTCACTATCTTCGGCTGATAGTGGTTGAATCGACTGTCGAGGTAGTTACGATGGTGGCGAATACATGTAAGCAATTGGTTGTTGGTAGTATGCAAGGGCTGGTGGTAGCTATATGGATGAAGATGAGGTGGAGAAGGAGATGACGGATGTTGGTTCTATGGTTGCTACTCAGTCTGTAGAAGCTGCCCCATCTAAAAGTAAATGACCTGCATCTATTATTGCATCTCAATAATAATGTGCATGAGTTGCTACTGCGCAGTTGATGACACACTCTCGAAGTGAGATGTAGTCGTCTCTACTGTGGCCTCAGACACCAACCCATAGACATATCCTTTCTTTGCCCTACCCATGGCATCCACCCACAAATCACAACTAAATAGCTAGGCCACCACCTCACCAATTGTTTCCTTGGAGCCCTCAAGACCTCCATGCACCTAAATCTGCACTAAGTCTTCCTTTATTTTGTTGAAGTTCTATTGCAAACTAAAGAAATTAATTTTTTGATATTATAAATGTAATATTTTTACTACCAAATATATAATACATGAATAACAAAAATGCAAATTAAGAGAAACTGCTTACATAGGACTATGTAGCTTAAGGCAAAACCCACTGGTTGTCGCTCTGGATGTAAGTGCAGAGAAATAATCTATCCACGTGTGGCTTGACCCTAATTTCAACTATATGCACAATATGAAAAATTTCATGAATAGTATGGATTATGATATGAATGTGACTACAACAAATGTAAATGACACAAATAACATCAAGTTAAAATATCGTTATCATGCATAGCCGATACTTTAATATGGGAATGGATCTGCCAGTGTGCGGAGGGGAACCTTGACTAGTTGCATCGAGGCCTTATTCCTTTTATTCTGCTTGGACATGGACTTGAATTTAGGGTCCTTCTAGTACTTGAAAATCCCATCCCACTCTTCATCCCTAATCTAGCCAGGCTGAGTAAATCTCTTTTTTTATATCTCATCCATGATATCCTTGATTTGGTTGGAACCCATATGGTTGAAGTTCTTCCACATAGTAAGAATGGTTCCACTTCTAATACTTATACAATTAAATAATAAGGAAAGCATCAAATAGTTAGAAAATAGTTAAAAAAATTTAAATTATAAACAAAGTATAAAAAATTTACCCCAAACTTCGTATGTAGCATTCTGTAGGTGTGCTTTGGAATACACTTCCATTTAGACCATACACTTTCATACTTGCTTAAGATGATGTGGTGTATGGTATCTATTAGCTCATGGATCGAGTAAAACCTTAATAAATAAAAATAAACATAGTTAAAAAATTAAAAAATAAAGTTCATGTCAAAACAAATATCAAGCATAATCAAGAATACATACCCAGTCCTGTGAGGCATAATGGTCTCCTCAAGACTAAGAACAGGTACCCCAAGGAGTGGAGAATATCGGGGAATAGATGTCACCCCTGAAAATGATGGTGCCATCTATAATGATGTCCTCTGTGTATTTGGGGATCGGTGTTATTGCTGTTGTACTTGCACCTGAGTTGGAGCCTGTGTAGACAGCTCCATATGGGCAGATGTAGGTTGAAATATGAGCATGAAAGTGTAGCCAAGAGAAATGACAGTTGACGGGCTTTGACCATCCATCATATGTAAATTATTACTAGGGGAATCATAAAGAGAACCCCATCCTTGGGATCATTGTCATCTACCTTCTCATCCACACCTGTGGCTTATCATCTGCAAATATTTATCATGATATAAGTAGAAAATAATCAAATATATGTTAAATGAATAAAATTATTTAGCACTTATGTGAGTAACAAATTATCACGTCACATGTCGAATGGTAGATGTGTAATGAAACTATATTATAATGTGAAAGTAGAAAACAATTATTAAGAAAATTTGTAATAAAATAATAATATCAGTGAATTATGCAAGGCACCTATCAAAAGTTGTTATAAGACTATAAATTATCAAATATTAACTAATAAAATATAAATTTTAATTTATAAACAAACCAAACCTACATTCATAATTTTATGTACAGAAAAAATGTTTTGACACCTCTTAAGATGATTTAAATTATCCAGACCTCCAAAACTTGAAATTTTTATTGATTAAATGTTAAAAAAAAATATTGTCATATGGTTAAATCAAATAATATCAAGTTTTTTTTTATTTTGTATTTAAATATAAATTTTGATTAAATACAAATGATTCAAACATAATTGATAAAAAAATGAATTTAAATTTTTTTATATCTTTTTTTAAAAAATATTTGTGTATATTTAAAATTATATGGGAGGCTAATATATATTTTATAATTGCTAAATATTTTGCATAATTTCATTAAAGTTTGAGGGAGATCATAATAGTTTTCTCTTTTAATCATGTTATAAAAGAAGTTATTCATAAATGAAGTAGAATGTTTATATATTAATTGTAATAATTCTCATATTTTAGTGTCTCCATAAAAAAAAATTAAATGTTGTAATGATAAAAAGTAGTGTTCTCCTTTTACATCAATTTTGGTTTGATTTAATTACAAAATATCGATGGAGTAAGATTTAGAATGCCTTAAATTAATATGAAAGAGCACCCACTGGGAGGTTCTTAGTCAAATATAAATATATAAAGAATTGTCCTTTTAAATAATTAATAATTAAAAATATGTTTTTACAAAATTGATAAATTCTTCCATTCCATTAAGAAAATTCGTCTTATATCTACTATGTCTCGAAGAAGTCTATCATGCATCTATCTATAGTGTTTTGAAATTTTCATATCCTATTTTTTGAAGTTTACATTCAAATATGTCATTTGACTACCTAATCCTACTCAATTTAATAAAAAAATATATATAATTTCTCAATCATCTAACTACTTAATGGTATTCAATCTAATTCAAAATATATATAATTCATAAATCAACTAATAATTAAAAATATATATTAATTTTAATGTCTAAGCAAGAAAATTGTCAAATAAATTCATAGAATCAATTAAAAATATACATTAATCTCAGTGTCCAAGCAAATAAACTTTTAAATAATTTCGTAGAATCTCAAGCCCGAAACTATATATATCAAATTAAGAAAAACTAATTAAATTATGAAAAACATAATAATTCAATAAAAACAATTAGTAAAAATGTAAAACAAAGCAGTAAGAATAGTTTAATCGATTTAAATTTGTGAAAAATATCTTTAGAGCATAAGAATCAAGATGGGAAAGTAAGGAGGAGTTGTTGTAATGGAAGAAGCAAAAGAAAGGAAACTGGAAGAAAGATCACGCATGCAAGTTGTGTTATTATTTTTGAATTTTTTGATGGATTTTTTCATTAGAAATCCATTGTACAATAAATTATATATAAAAAAATTATGCCCATTTTCCAATGGAATTTATTGTACGACGAATTTCTAATTGATGGTTATAGTTAGTAACTAATGACCTTGTCAATTTTAATTGTTTTTTTAATGAATTTTTATTGAAAATAATGATTTTTTTTTTTTGTAGTGAGTGGTCCACCCATGTTCAAAGGTGAGTAAGATCAAATATTTTTGTAAGATTTAAATTTAAAAATGGATACACAGATGCAATAAAATAAAATTTATTAAATATTATAAATATAACACACTTTTAGAGTAAGTTTAAGAAAGTGAGTGTGGAAACATGTAATGTAGGTTTGTCTTATGTTCAGGGTGTATGAAAATTGGTTTGCAAAGAAAAAAAATTCATTTTGAGGTAAAATTCTTTGTATTATTTCAATGTCACTATATCATTTTTTACTCACGGCAATGTCAAAAAATCATTTTCTATTCATAAATAATTATTGTTTATAGTATAGACAATGATTTTTTACTATGATATTAGCTTGCGTTATCTATTATTTTAGACAATAATTTTTTGAATTTTTGAAAACGGTTTTCATGCTTTTCATTTGATAGCACATTTTTATTGTTACTAGAATAAGTTTTTACATATTAACTATAAGATAAAAAAATTATATGTGAATGATTTATTATTATTTTAAATAAGATTAAAATTAAATTTTAGAATTTAAATTTAAAATACAAGAAAGCAATTTTAAACCAAAATAAAAAGAGGAAAAATAATAGTTAGGGTATAAGAATTAAAAAAAATAGATAATAGGAATTCTGTATTATGTATTAAGAAACGATTTTTTTTACATTATCTAATAAGTATTGCTTAAATCCAAAAGTAAAAATATCACAGTAAAAACCTATTACTTACTCTAATTTTAGGTAACAACTTTTAAACATTGTTTAATAAGTGTTACTTAAATCCAACAACAAAAATAACACTATAAAACATCCTTATTTATTCCAACTTAGTCGTGAAAAATTTTAGCATTAAGGAAAATTAAAAAAACTAGCCTATCTAAAATTAAAATGGAATGATTTTGGTTCCCATAATTAAAAAATCTCGATTTTGGTCTCCGTTAATCAAGAATTACTTGATTCTAATCCTAGCGTCTACATTTCGTCAGTTTGTAACGGGGGAATGCCTATATGGCACATTTTTTCTGAACGTGGCATGTCAAAATGATATTTAAATTGGATCCCATTACTTATTCCCTTGAAATAAGTGTTTTTCAATGGTGCTTTAGGTTACAATTTTGTAATTTCAGTTGAACAAAAAGTTGCAAATGTAAAAGGTGATGGGCAGTGGTGGTGAAGCTTCAGGGGACAAGAAAGAGTTGAAGAACAGATGGAAGAAGGTGATGTGCAAGTGTAGTATAAAGGCATCTCTGATTACTTCATGGACTATAGAAAATCTAGGGAAACAATTTTTAGGTTGCTGTAAGGGAAATGATGGTTGCAATTATTATGCTTGACATGATACAGAGCTTGGTGGTAAAGAGAAGAAGATAATCTAAGGACAACTTAAAAAGGCTTGAGGCGATGGAGGCTAGAGAAAAGAGATATTCGATAGGTAGGTATTTCTTCTAATTATGTTGTTCCTACTAGCTTTTTTATTGATTAAAGTAATGTTTTAGATGATTATTTATTTATTTTTTTAGTTTTAAATAATAGAGATAGGGAATGGGAAGCCTAAAGGTAGTGTATTTTGTTGGGGAATTGGAAGCTTAAGTAATATGGTGTTGAACCATTGTGATATTTTGTAATGAGTTTTAAGGTTCTTTAGCCATTTTCAATGTTGCTTTTATGTGCATTTACATTGTAACTTAAGTTGCAAAAACTTGGTGGAGTGCAAAAGTTCTTATATCACTGTATGTTACTTAACCAGAATTCAATGAAATTGTGGTTTCATTAATCAATTGCTTAAATGACTATAAAATGGCCAAAGTAACTACTTACATGAGTGTAAAATTCCAAATAATAGCTAAATAGTAGCAAATGTAACAACTAAATCAAATGCAAAATGAACAAAGTAATTGATTAAATGATTGTCAAATGCCAAATAGAAAAATAGTACAAAAAAACCTGCTTCCATTAATTTCAAACTATTATAAGACAATTAAACTGCTAATAGCAATCACATCAAGTACAACAATTACATCAAGTACATTGACTACAACCTAGCCAAAAAATTGCTAATAACAAACAAAAAAACCTAAAGTAATTACAAAGTACATCAATTGCACAACTACCACCCCATAATTCATGTTCTATTCTTACTATCAATTTGTGATTCTTGTGTTGTAGCATTCCCACCATTTTGGTTACCATGACTTAGAAATTGTAGGGTTTCTTTTGTAACACATTTTTCTACCCTTGGCTTTTAGTTATCTTCTGAAATTTGAAGTGCTTGTTGCTTTCTTACCCTTGCCTTTAGCCTTCACACTTTATTGAGTATTTTTTAAGTTTGCCTTGGATGCTTGCATAGAAGTGTTTGGTTGCTTAAAGGTAGTCTTTGGCTACTTGGAGTATGCACACTTGATCCATTGATGTGGTTCCAAATCCATAAGATGCTCCCATGCTTTTTCATTTAGCCCCTTTAGATCATCCATAATTGCTTCAAATTCTATAATTGCAATTACCCCTGCTGCATCCATATTTTTGTTCTTCAATTCATATCCAGGAAACTTTTCCTTGAAATTTACACACAAATGTTTCACACAAAACCTATGCTAAATATAACTTGTTCTAAACCCTATAAGTAAATGTTGCAATTAGTAAGAATTAAGTAATCAAATTGAGCAATTAATATAATTAACATGAAAGTGGACCACACCTTTTGTTGGTCTGATATAAAAAACTAATTATGGTTTGCCACAGAGCCAACATAAGCTAGAAGTCTATCTAAAAACCACTTTTGTGAGTCTTGCACTTCAGTTTCAATAATAACAAATGTGATTGGAAAGATTTAGTTGTTTCCATCCTTCCTAACAATCACAAGTAACTAACCCCCCATGAAAGCTTTTGAGGAAACACCCATTAAGCTTAATCAATAGCTTGTAACATTCAACAAATGCCTTGCTATACCCCTAAAAGCATACATATACCCTCCAAGATGCTGGAAGCAATCCTAGAGAAGGCCTGAGGACACTAATAACTACATAACTACTTTTATTGCTCCTAACTAACTATTTAGTATAACTCCAAAGTTTATTGTATTGATCTTCTGCAATTCCTTTCAACATATTCATTGCTTTTCTCTTAGCCTTATAGGCCTGGCTCTTAGCGAAATGCACGCCCTAATCTTTCTTTACATTACTTTGGAGTGTCTTGTAACTCACATTTGGATTTTTCTCTTACTTTGTCTACCCATTTTTTTCCTTAGAGTCTTAGTCTTGGCTTGAGGGTTCTTAAATTGTCTAGGACATGTATGACTATCCTTCAAGACCCTCACTTGCCAGACACCTCTATGTGTTTTTAGACTGATTCTCAAGTATTATGGACACCTTTCTCTACACCTTACAACCAGCCTCCTTTTTATCATTTTTGTCAATCCAGATAGATTTCTGTTCAAATATTTGATAGTAGTGAACAACTTCCTTTTTCCAATTCTTTAGTACTAAAATCCATCTCAAGTGTAAAATTTACTAGCTTCCCATTAGATGACATCTTTAAACCTAGGAAATTTCTTGTATTTTGTCTTCTTTCTTCTCTGATCTCCTTCTTCAGTATCAGTTTAGTTTTCCTTTTCTTCTGAGGCATCAGGACTCATATGCTCATCAGGACCCTTATCTTTATTTGTCCATACTACATGATTTCTGTTGACGGTGGAATTTGGTAAGGCCTAAACTCAGATTAATGTGAATAGTTCAAAGTACCTCAAATAGTATTTCAATTGCAAGATGGGTTTCTAATGGCACAAAAAACAAGGAAAAATAAGGGAAAAAGGCAGAACAACAAACACAAAGAGGGTTTTTAACGTAGTTCTGCCAAAATCAGGCAGTACAGGTCCCTATGTCCATGGTAGCTTTTATAGATCTGGAGAAAATCTGATAGAGTTACTGTATATGTTCTCTAGAGTCCCTTTACAGTGATCTCCCTCCTTTCTTTTATACTAGCTAGGAGGTTACAGGTGTAATTTTTCAAGTTATAATTTTGTACATTAAATAATAAATGTACAAGACAGCCTAGACTACTGTAAAATAGATTTTACAGGTTACTTTTTGTGGATGAGCCGTACACAGTACTTTTTGCATATAGGCGGTGCAGATTGTCTGAGGGTGGATGCATTTCTGATTTAACCTTTGCTGGCTTCTAGCTGAACAAGATGCACTGTATCCTGTAAGCTAGAGCTCTGGCTTTGGGGATGTCGCTGGCTTGTGATCTCGAACTTGTATATGGTGAGCTCAGGCAATTAGCGAGCTCCTAGCCATATATGCTATGACTCGTTTCTCAGCGAACCAATACTTCTGTTAAGTGACCTTTATTCTTGGTGAGCTGGGCTTCTTCCCTCATGCTCACTCATTGGGCTTGCTTGTCACTGGGCCTTGGCCAGCCCAATCCATATCAAACTAGAAATTATCCATAACATCAGCCCCCTAACTCTCAATCTACTTTGTGGGTTGGGAGTTACGATTTGATTGTCCAAGGTCTTCTCTTGTAGTTTCTGTCGTGTTGTCATTTCAAACTCAAATCTTTCGCTTCTTCTGAATGAGGCCATACTTCTTGCTGCACATAGCCCTTAGCCATTGGCTTGGCAACTTTATCCTCTTCGGACTATTCGATCAAGAATAGCCAGATAACCTCTGGATTTTTCAAGGAACTGAGCTAGTTTATTTAAAGCATGGAGGTCTCCCTGCTTCTCCACAAAAGAACTCGATGGGAGTCTTAACTAAGCCCCTTATGTTTCTGATAGTTTGGCTATTTGATGAAGCTTGTATAGTCTTTTGCACAAAGAGCTTTATGGATAATTCTTCTCAGAGGATGGTGAGAGATCTTACACATATCTTGGATTACTTTCCCATAGTCTTGATATGAGATTTGACCTTGCTAGCCAGACTCCTCTGCTTTTTTTGAATTGTTCTTGGCATGAGTGGGAAAGGAGCCATTAACCAAAGAGGACGATAGGAAGAAGATTAAGGATCTGGCGTGCCCCTCGATTCTCTAACCGGTGGGAGTTCATCTTCTAGAAGCCAACCTTCTTTTTAGGCTGTAGCAGCCGTAGGCTTACTGACTTGTATTTTGACTCTTTTGGTATAAATTTACCTTGTTGAGGCTTTTAATGAATGAACTTTGTGAGTGCTGTATTATGTTGAATGTTCTGCTTATTGTAGATGATAGCATAAACTTCTGTAAATTATGGTTGAATGAAATGTTTAGATGACTAATCAACTGCATTCTTTACTTAACAAAAAGATATGAGAATTAGAATGCCTTGTCCGGCACAGCAAGTGAATTCCCTGGCAGGTCGTGTTAAAGTTGTGGCCTGCGGGAGATTGCATCAAAGCTTATGAAAAACTTCACATAAGAGTTGCAAACAATGAGTTATATGCAAGCTGTAAACAGTAAATTGTATGAGAGCTGCAAGCATTAGGTCACACAAGAGATGCGAGCATTAGGTCGCATGAGAGCTGCATCTGTGAGTTACACCATAACAATTCCGTTGCTTAGTGGGAGAGCTACGAGTATTAGGTCACGTGAGAGCCATAAGCATTAGGTCATATAAGAGCTGCACCACAGCAATCCTGTTGCTCAGTGGGTAGTACGAGTTTAAGTCTGCCAGCAATCTTATTGCTCAAGTAGGAAATGAAATACACTACAAGTAATCTTGTTGCTCAGGTAGGTCTTATAGGTGATCATCTGCCAGCAATCTCGTTGCTCAGGCAGGAAATGAGATAAACAATACCAACAATCTTGTTGCTCAGGTAGGTCGTATAGGTGATTATTTGCCAGCAATCTCATTGCTTAAGCAGGAAATGAGAGTTTCGACTTTGCCAACAATCTCATTGCTCAGTCCCACAACAATTTTGTTGCTCAGTGGAATAACAATCTCTATTGCTCAGTGGGATAACAATCTCCATTGCTCAGGCAAGTCATGCCATAGTAGTCATACCATAACAATCATGTTGCTCAGTGGCTTAAACCGTAGCAATCTTGTTGCTCAGTGGGTTGTACCACAACAATCTTGTTGCTCAGTGGTTATGAGTCTTGATTCTAGTCTACTTAATCTGAACAAAATGAAATTGAATAAAAGTGTGGACATGATCATTGATTACTCCGACCTTGCAATAAGATAAGCAAATCTTTCTTTCGATCTTTGGCTCTTGGACAATATGTCTGTTAAAAGAGGTTTACCAGCAATTAGTAAATATTTACATAAGATATTCAAAAAAAAAAAAAGAAAGACAATAGTACAAGGTTGAGGAAGCGAGTTGATTTTTTTTTTGCTACAAAGTTAATATATAATTCTAATGGAAATCGGTTGATCTTGATCTATAGCTTGCTATTGCTACACAGGCTGTTGGGGATGTTGAGATCGTTCTCCTAAAGGCTACTCAACATAGTCCCTTAAGCATCCTCGCTTGATAACGTCCTTTATTGCATCCTTGAGAGCCCAACATTCTGATGTAGTATACCCTTTCTCATTGTGAAAAGCGCAAAACTTGTCTTGGTTGCTCTTGAACTTGTTGGAAGTCCTGAGAATCTTCGACTTCCTGAAGTCCTCCTTCTCTCTTTTCACTGCGAACATCCTATCTAGAGTGTTTGTCAGGTTGGTGTAATAGCTATAGTGACCTTGATGCTAAAGTCACTCGCTCTTAGGCTTCGTCGCAGTCTGGTCACTAGAGTGATCACTCCAACCTTCACCACTTCTCTTCTTACCATAGGTGGAGCCATCATTCTTATTCTTCTGATCTGATTTTCTTAAGCCGAAGTTTTCTTCCCACTTGATCTGCTTGGCAACTTATTCGTAAAATTCAGCTAGATCTCTTATTGGGGACTTGTATATGCTTTTGTATAGATTTTCATCTTTGTAGAGTCTTGCAAAAATTGTTATCAAGATGCTTTTTTTAGAAGAATTTTATGCCAAATTAGCTTCGAGCCTAAACTTGGTAATATAGTCTTTAAGGGACTTATGCTTATGCTGAAATACCATTGCAAGGTGACAAAGAGGCACAAGTTGCCTCTTCAGCGCTTGGTATTGGTTGATAAATTTATGCTGACATTCTTCCCAATTATTCACGCTACGAGCTGGAAGACTTATGAACCAAGTTCGAGGGACACCTCCTAGAGTAGCTAGGAAAACATGACATTTAACCAGAGGGTTAGCTGTTTGCAAGTTCATCTGAACGTTAAATGCATCTAGATGGTCGTAAAGATCAGTATCCCCATTGTACAGTGGGATCGCAGGGATCTTGAACTTGTGAGGAAGAGGCTGTTTCTCTATCTTGCTTGTGAACGGGGTCCACTCCTCACAATGCTCCTGGCTGTTCCAAGATCGAGGATGCTCCTCTAATCACTTTAACCTGTCGAACAACTCTTGAATTTCTAGGTCATGGGAGTAGCGACCTGAGGTATTCCTCTGGTTGGACTTGTTCAAGCTCTCAGCTTGACGTGAGCTTCCACGTCATGAGTCCTCATGTTCATCAGTTTGGCAAGTTTTTGATCTCATCTGCGAATGGGAAGAACAAGCTGAGTGAGTGACCTGACGCTGTTGCTTAGATGCAACAACCTTATCCTGCTCTCTCGAGCCTAGGACCCACGTTAACACTTCAACCACGTCGGTTAGCTCCCTCACAGTGGTTCGCAAGACTCTCTGGTTTTGAAGCAATGCTTGCATTTCATTGGCTTCTAGAATAGTGCCAGCAAACTGGCGGGATTCTGTAGGGGGTAGGTTAGCGGTAACACCTACTGTAGGCCTGACAAAAATACCCATCGTAGAAAGAACTTGTTCCTTCTAGTATGCTGCTTGTTTTTCTGGTCCAACAACTAAGTCATTTACATCCCTAGTGGCACTTCCTTTGGTTATTGTAGATGCGCAAGAGATCGACCAGAATGTAGAAAAATGAACCAAAATACAGATGAGATCCCACCGGGCATGCCAAAATGTTGATAATAAAATTTGGTAAGGCCCAAACTTTGATCAATAGGAATAGTTTAGAGTACCTTAAATAGTATTCTGGTCGCAAGATGGGTTTCTGGTTGCATAGAAAACGAGGAAAAATAAGGGAAGGAAGAAGAACAATAAACATACAGAGGATTTTTAACGTGATTCGGCCAAAATTGGATAGCACTGGCCCCTACATCCATGGTAAGCTTTTATAGATCTGGAGAAAATCTAGTAGAGTTACCGTATATGTTCTCTGGATTCCCTTTACAGTAATCTCCCTCCTCTATTTTATAGAAGCTAGGAGGTTACAAGTGTAATTTTTCAAATTGTAATTCTGTTACATCAAATAATAAATGTACAAGACAGCCTAAACTATTACAAAATAACTTCTACAAGTTGCTTTTTACGAATGGGCCCTACACGCTATTTTTTGCAGACAAGTAGTGCAGATTGTCTGAGGGTGAATGTGTTTCTGATTTAACATTTGTGGGCTTCTAGCTGAGCGAGATACACTACATCCTGCGAGTTGGAGCTCTGGCTTTGGGGATGTCGCTGGCTTTCGACCTCAAACTTGTATATGGAGAGCTCAAGCAGTTAGCAAGCTTTCAGCCATATGTGTTGTGACTCATCTCTCAACGAGCTGGTACTTTTGTTAAGCGACTTTCATTCTTGGCGAATTGGGTTTTTTCCCTCGAGCTCGCTCATTGGGCTTGCTTGTCACTGGGCCTTGGCCAGTCCAATCCGTATCAAATCAGAAATTACCCATAATAATTTCCTTCAACAATTTCTTGGTTATCTAGTGCAACTTGATTTGCATCCCTTGGCCTAGAACTGGTTTCACCACATTCAATTTCCCATTGCCAGTTCTCATCGTAGTCACTATCTACCACATCTGAGACACTTTCAACCTCCAGATCCCTTGCATCCTCATCTTCCACATCTTCTACCTCAACTTCACCATTTAGTTCACTAGTTATTATTTTATACTTAACACTAACTTCTATGCCATCTCCCTCCTTACTTCCAACTGTCACATTTCCATTATCCCCTCTATCTATACCATTTTCACCTCCTTGGTTTACCTTTCCCCCAACTGTATCTATTCTCACATTTCCATCACTCTATCATTTACACCACTTTTACCTCCCTAGTTTACATTTCCCCCAACTGTACCAACTCCCACTTTCATCTGCCCATTATTTTCAACTCTTTTATTTCATTTTCCCTAGATGTACCAGCTCCCACATTAACCTCTACCCGTGTTGCACCTCCATCATTGACAAATCCCTCCTAGTTCTCATTTTCCCTTGGTTCAACTAAAGTAGAATTTATAAGTCAAATGTTTCCATCTAAAAATCTGGCTCATCTACTAAATATTCTATGAACACCTCCACATAGGTATGGCCCTTAACATAACTCACTAATTTTATCACATCTGCATCCTTAGTCAAAGGTTTTAATCCATCAGTCAATTTCTTACTAGGTACCTTCCACCATAGAGACTTGAAATTGACATATTTTAGAGATTTAACTATATGCCGCACCTCAATTGATGAAATTATATTAGAGTCCAAGTTTTTAGACTTTTTAACTCTCCCCCCAAATATTTCATTTTGCTTGCCTCACAAATTGCCCTCATGATAAATAATAAGGTTGAATAATTCTATCTAGGTCACTCTATAGTTTACAAATTAATATAGTAATATTAACATCCCAACAAAAATTTAAAAAATGGTAAATTGTGATTCAAAGCATAAATTAATCAGCAAAGTTGGCATACGAAAACAAAAGATTTCAACGTATATGCATAAAGCAGGAAAAAAAATAGGGGAGGGGACCACTTCTTTGTAACTTGCATTTTACAAATCATAAACGTCAAACTAACATACAATACCACCAAAAATGTCCAAACCAACCATATTCAACATGGATTTAAGCACAACAACTAACAAAATATCCATGTTAGTTACATACTTGCAATTGTAGCCCGAAGGCTCTTCAAACTAGTGCCTCCAACTTTTGTAGTTATTAGACATTGCAAAGCAAACAAACATACGAGTATACAAACTAGTGGCTTAAGCATTTTGTTCTTGTGAGATTTTGTGTTTTTGTTATACTCCTACTTCGCCCTAAATTAACTATAAATTAGGATTACTTTATGTGTTGAATTAGATGCCAAATTAGCAACTCATTTGGCATGTCATGTAGGCAAAAATAATGTTACATAGATAATCTCCGTTACAAACTGACGGAATGCAGACATAAAGATCAGAACCAAACAATTCTTAATTGATGGAGATTAAAATTGAAATTTTTTATTTAGAGGAACTAAAATCATTCTATTTTAATTTTAGAGGGATCAATATTATAATCAAACCTTCTTTTTAAATGAAATACAAAACGAAAATTGAACAACCATTGAAGAAACCATTCCTGATAAATGCCGTTATTTTGATTTGATTTGTTTTGCGAATAGTTTTAAATTATTTTAACATTTTATATGTTTGATAAAACACAGAAAATAAACAAGAGCATATATTATACTTAAATAATGATCCTGTCATCTTCAAATGCTGCACGTCATCTCCACATTTCTCTTGCTGACAAAAGTTACATGGCCTTTTGCACTTGCTGTAAATGATTGCCATGTAACTTTGGTTAACTTTTGTCACGTAAAGTGACAAAAGTTACACAATCATAATACATAGAATTTGCTTTTTTTTAATTATATTTTTTCATATTAAAAAAATAGATATATAATTTTCATATATAACGAAACGTAAAAGAAAATTTATATGTAATAGAGTTTGTAAAAAATATTTATGACGTTTTTCTCTGATATAAAAGAAATAAAATCAAAAGAAAAAGAAGATAATCCATTATATCATAATTATTTTTTTTATAAATAATAATATTCATAAATAATCTTATATTTATATATATCCAATGTAATATAAACATAATTAAAAAAACAAAAGTAAGGAACAAAACTTTTGCAGATTTGCTATAAGACGATGTGCACCCCTGTGTAAGCAGTGGAATGTAAGTGCCATTACTATTTATGATTGGGTCATTCTACCGTATTTTTTTTTTCTTTTTTTATCCTTTATTTGATTAAATTTATCAACCCCATGACCCTAGATCATAAACATTAAATTTCTAAACCTTAAACCACGACCAATAACCATAAAAATTAGATCCCACTATAATTCATAACACTAAAGCATAAATCTTAAATTCTAAATTTGGTAGAGTAATTTTATCTTTAAAATTATTAGAAGAGACACATTTATTTTAATCAATAAAAGGAAAATAAATATTGTAAAACTTTTAAAGTTATGTGATTTTCAAAATTAAATAGTGTTCTCAAAGCACTTGATAGCATTTGCCATTTAACTAAACCCGAAAGAAGTCAAAATATTCTCTATGCATTCACATGACAAAACACAATTCATTTTCTTTTGCATCCAAACATAGTGTAAACTTTAACACTAAACAAACAATAAATTTCTTAACCCTAAGCCTAAATACCAAGTTTCTAAAGCCCTAGACATTAAAACCTTGAACCATAATTACTAAGGTTGTGTTGGTAAATGAATTTTGATTAGTATTTAATAGATTTGGAAAATTTTAGTGGATTGACCTGGTTAATCTATTATTTTTCTTATTTAGTAATAACGATTTAAGTAAGTGGATTGACCATCAATTCACCAATTATAAAAAGCTAAAAAAATTCAACATTTTTTATCAATGGATTTGCATTTAATATGCAAAAAAGACATCCTTACCCATGATTTGCACAATAAATTGCACCCTTATCGTTGGTAAATACAAACCAAATCCTCATTTTTATGTGAAATTTTCTATTTTCTAAAAGAAAATCTATTACATAATAAAATAATAATTTTTTTCTTAAAATAAAATATAATAAATAAGAAATTATAATGATTTATTTCTTAAATGAAAATCTAATAAATACAATAAATTATAATTATTTATCTCTTAAAGAAAAATCTAATCAATAATAAATTACAATGATTTATAGCATACAAGAAAATTTAATATGATAAATAATATATGAAAACCTAAAATGTTATTAAATTAAAAGAATACTCAAATAAATCATAAAATATACTTAAGTTCTAATTCTACATATAAACAATTAATTTTATCAAATATCTTTATAAAAATAATTAATGCTATTAATTGGTCAAATCAACTAATATAATCAGCTATTAGTTAACTGTTAATATAATTCGCTGATTATCAAACAGAACCTAGGTCCTATTGATGGTGGATTTCGGATCTTCCAAATCCAGCTAATCAGAGAGGTTCTTGCAGACCTAAATTACAATCCGGTTATGCAAATGTTAATGAATAGGATGAATAACAGGAAACAGTCAAAGAACAAGAAGAACACAACAGGAGTTTAACGTGGTTCAACCAAAGCTGGACAATACTAGTCCCTACGTCCACGATAGTGTTGTATTACTTATGGAGAAATTTTAGTAGAGTTTTGGTACAGTACTTCAGCTCTACCTACAGAGAGCTCATTTCCCTTATTTATAGAAGGGATGAGGTTACAAGTGTAATTACACAATTTATATTTCTGTTACATTAAATAATAAATGTAAATAACAAGTGTAATTTCTGTAAATTAGCTTCTGTAGTCTATCAATTGACTTCTGGAGTTGCTTTCTGTGGATGGGCTCGTGGTGCTGCTCCTTGTAGGTCGGTCCCACTCACTAAGTCTGAGAGGATCGTAGCTCCATGGCTTTCCTCATCGAGCTTGTTATTGAGTGAGGTGCAATGTCTGCAAGCTGGAACTATCCAGGATCACCGCTGGCCTTCTGCCTACGAGGATGAACTACGTGAGCTCACCTTTGGCAATACAAGCTCGTGCATAGAGAGATGATGACTATGCAATCTAGATCTCATCCCTTAGCGAGCTGGGACTTCCACCTCGTTCTGTGTTGATTTAGCGAGCTTAGCTCTTCTCTTGTTTGGACTTGGCTTGTTGCCGGGCCTTTGCCAGCTCATTTTGTAGAACTGGAGAATGCACATAACATAAGCCCCCTAACTCTCATCTCACTTCACGGGTTGGGAGTTAAACTATTTTACTAGCAAAAGGTCTTCTTTACGGATTACTGTATAGTCAAAGTTTTCGATCAGTCTATCTTTTCATTTGATCTAGGACATACCTCTTGCTATACATGCCTTATGCCTGTTAGCAAGTTAGCCTCGTTTTTCTCCTAGGCTATGAGTTCTTTTGGACCCTTTAGTGAGACCAGGCCGGTTCATTATTTAAAGCATGGGAAGTTCTTCTTGCTTCAACCAGTGAGTGAACTGATGAGAGCTTCAAACAAGCCCCCAAACCCTTGGAACTCTGTTTATTCGAAGAAACATGCATGGTCTGTTGCATAGGAAGCCTTCTCAGGCAATTCTCCTTTTCTGAGAATGAGGAAAAATCTTTTATAGATCTTGGATTATTTCCTCACGGTGATGTCGTGGGGTTGAATCTTTCCAACTGCCCTGGATTGCTTTCTTTGAATCTTCTATATTGGGTAGAGAGCTGGAAAGGAGTTCTGAATCAAGGAGGGTGGCAAGGGAAAAAGTTGAAGAACAAGTGTGCTTATCGGTCCTTCTGCTGACTAGGGCTCTTCTCTAGAGTGCCAATCTTTCTTCCAGAGTGTAATGGCTGTAGGCTTATTCTAATTTGTATTTTGAATCATATTATGTAAATTTACCTTGTTAAGGCTATTTAATGAAAGAATTTCTCCACGTGTTTCTTGTATAGTGGGTTGAATATTGTCTTGGATAACCAATCGGTTACATTTGTTAATAAATTTAAGAATCAAAATGCTTCAACGATGAATAATATAAAAGTAGATCGCTTGAAGGTTACAGGAATTAGGTCGCACGAGAGCTACGAGCATTAGGTCGCATGAGAGCTATGAACATCAGGTCGCATGATAGCTGCGAGCATTAGGTCACATGATAGCTGCATGCATCAGGTCAGATACATGGTCTCAACACTGGCTATACGCACGTGGTGCCAAAGAGTAGGTCACATGCATGAGCATTATGTCACATACATGCGATGCTGAAAAGTTTGTTGCATGCATGGACTTAGAAAATCATAGATTTAATAGAGGCTAGGGCTCACCATTGAATTAGTGTTATGCCAACAATTCATTTAAGGATTAACAATCAAAAGTAGGAGTGGCTTTCCGCCTCATTACATGATCAATGTATGATTCTCAAGTTTGAGGCCAGCTCTGTCCAAGATTTTGCTGAGGCTACGAGAGCTGGTGTCCTGCAGGATGCACTACATAATCCTTCAAATGACCTCTTTTAATAAGGTCCTCGATTGCATCCCTAAGCGCGTAACAGTTTGAAGTATTATGGTCAATTTCATTGTGATAGGCATAAAATTTGCTCGTATCTCAGCATTCGGGGGGAGTTCTTATGGAGTAAGGCCTCCTGAAGTCTACCCTATCTTTTTCTGTTGCAAATATCCTATCTGAAGTATCCAATAAGACATTATAGTGTTCATGGCAGCCTGAGTGCCAAAGTCGCTTGATCTTGGCTTTCTTAGCTGGACAACTATCGGAGATGGCTCCGACATTTTCATGACTGCCTTTTTTCTTACTCTGCTAAGAGCTACTTGTCTTGTCCCTTTGATTCTCTGAATCAAAGGTCTCTTCCCACCTGATTTTCTTGGCAACGTGATCATAAAATTCACCCAGGTCTTACATTGGAGATTTGTATATACTTTTGTATAATTTGCCATCCTTATGAAGTCCTGCTGAGATAGCTGTCAGAATACTCTAGTCAGATGGGTTTTCACATTGTCGAGGTCATGCCTAAATCGGACGGCATAATCTTTCAACGACTCATGCTTATGCTGAAAGATTGTAGCAAGATGGCAGGGGGTGTGAGCTGCCTCTTCAGTGCTTTATACTAATTAGGAAATTTTTCCTGACATTCTTCTGAGCTCTTAATGCTGCGAGCTGGGAAACTCTTAAACCACATTTAAGGTGTATCCCCCAATGTGGCTGAGAAGATACAACATTTAATCAGAGGGTTGCTTGTTCAGAGATCCATCTCTATGTTGAACATATCCAGGTGGTTAAATGGATCTCTATCCCCATTGTACAGCAGGATTACGGGGATCTTGAACTTGTATGATAGAGCACACGTTTCAATTTCCACGGAAAATGGCAAACTCTCATCATGGTAGGTTTAATCATTTTGAACCCTGGGGCTTCCTCTAGTTGCTTTAGCCTTTCAAACACCTCCCTCATTACTAGGTCTTGTGTTTCGGAATGCAAACTGGATGATCGTTGGCCTTTTTTTCTTTCTTGGTCACATATGCAGCGACCTAAGGAGTGTTCCCGGTTAGACCTGCTCAAGCTTTCAACTTGGTGCAAGCCCCCTAGTCGCGAGTCATCATTTTCCCCACCAGCTTAACAGACCTTCGACCTTATCTGAAAGTTAGAAGGGGGAGATGAGCTAGCGACCTAACGCTCTTGTCTATCTAATCCTCCCTTTTGGGCTCCTTCATGTAATTGTCGAAGCTGCACTATAATTTTAACCTGTTGTTGCATGTACAAAGCTTGTGTTTGCATCAGCACTTTAACTGCTTCAGCTAATTCTTTTATCGTGCTTTCAAACATTTGCTGAGATTGGTGACAAACCATGGAAGGCAAACTATTGGCGGCTCCAGTGGTTAAAGAACTTGTTGTTTGACCCTCAAGCTAGTTAACAATAACATCTGACTTCCTAACGGTCTTCCCTCTAGCCATTATAACTAAACAAAACCAAACTAAAAGAACAGAAAGATAACTAGAGAACAAATGAGTCCCACTGGGCATGCCAAAATGTTGACAATGGATTTCAATTCTTCCAAATTCAGCCAACCAAAGTGGTTCTTGTGAACCCAAACTATAATCTGGTTGTGCAAATGTTAATAAATAGGATGAATAATAGGAAACAGATGAAGAACAAGAAGAACATAGCAGGAGTTTAACGTGGTTCGGCCAAAGCCAAACAATATCAGCCTTTATGCCTAAAGTAGTGTTGTATTATTATAGAGAAATTTTAGCAGAGTTTCGATACAGTACTTCAGCTTTACCTAAAGAAAGCTCCTTTCCTCTATTTGTAGAAGGGAAGAGGTTACAAGTATAATTACATAGTTTATATTTCTGTTACATCAAATAATAAATATAAATGATAAGTGCAGTTTTTATAAATTGGCTTCTACAGTCTACTGATTAACTTCTGAAGTTGCTTTCTGTGAGTGGGCCCATGGTGCTACTCCTTGCAGGTCGGTCCCACGCACTAAGTCTGAGAGGACCGTGACTCTGTGGCTTTCCTAATCAAACTCGTTACTAAGCGAGGTGCAATGTCTACAAGCTGTAACTATTCGGGATCGTCGCTGGCCTTCGGCCTGGGAGGACAAATTACGCGAGCTCACCTTTGGCAATACAAGCTTGTGCATAGCGAGATGATGACTATGCGAGCTGGATCTCATCCCTTAGCGAGCTTGGACTTCCACCTCGTTCTATGCTAACTTAGTGAACTTAGCTCTTCTATCGTTTAGACTTAGCTTATTGCCGAGCCTTTGCCAGCTCATTTCGAAGAATCGGAGAACGCATATAACAGGTCCTTAATCTTAAGCACCAGAAACCAAACCCTTAAACTTACACACTAAACCTTTAAGCCTAATTAAATATTAAATTTATAAACTGTTAAACACAATCAAAACTCTAAAGGGATTTTTGATTCAACCTGTAAAAATAGAAATGGAATAAAATCAAATAAGGATGAATAAGGATAATAGTAATAGTTATTTTTAAATCTGTTTGGTTGAATGAGGTAATGTAACCACATTATTTATTATTCTCTTTCTTGTTGTTTAGTTAGGTGATGGTCAACAACAATAGATGGTGACCAAATGCAGTAAGTGGTGGTAGAGAATAGCCAATGATGGTTGGTGATGGTAGCCGATAGTCAACGATGGTAGGTGATAGTAACTAGTGGTCAACAATGGTAGGTGGTGATAATCAATAGTTAATAATAGTTGACAGTAATGGATGATGGTCAACAACAGTAAGTAGTGGTGGACGATAATTAATAATAATAGGTAATATGAATGGTAGTAGGCGGTGGTCAACAATAGAACGTGCTAGTGGACGGTGGTCAACGACAGAAAATGAAGATAAATAATGATCAATAGTGGTAGTGATGTTGGCAGTGATCAACAGCAAAAGGTGATGGTCAACAGGGGAATATGGTAGTAGGCAATGGTCAACGACAGAAAGTAAAAGTGAACAGTTATCAATGATAGTAGTGATAGTCATAACGAAAAGTGATTATGAGCAATGGTCAATGAAGGTAATGGTGGTGGGTAAAGGTCAATGACAAAAGATGGTAAGCAATAATCAATAATGGAAGGTGGTGGTAGAAGAAGATGATTAATGGTGATAAATGGTGGATAGAGCTTCACAAGGTAAGAGCAGGAAAGAAAAAGGGATTTTTTTTTTTGGTTTTATTCCAAAGGATAACATACTCTAATATCTTATGTGAGGGAAATGTTTTAAATAAGAGAAATCCATTAAAGCCAAATAATGTTAACAAATTCCACTGTATGTGAACTAAACATTTAGTAAAAGAATTAATTTTTTAATTATATTAATTGTCCTTTGAAATTTTCAAACTAAATGCCCCAAAATCATAATTTATAAGTAAATTTTAAAATTTAAACCTTAAAATTCAAACACTAGATAATAAACCCTAACTCTAAATTCTTTGTTATTTTGATAGAAAATTTTTGTCATTAATGAAAATTATTAGAAGAAAAAAGATTTATAATCATTTAAAGCATAAATATTATAAAAGTTGATGTGATTTTCAAAACTCATTGGCTCCTCTTTAAAAAGTGCTCTAGGTCAAAAGTTAGCATTCGCCTTTTCTCTGCATTTACGTGACACAAGCAACAAAATTAGCAATCATAATGAAAACTAAAAAGCATCCCAACTTCAGTTGAATGAAAGCAAAAATAAAATATTTCCTCAAGATTTCATGTAATAATAGTATGGTATAGCGTAATCTTAAGAGTAACCATATCTGTCTGAAAGCTCACGGCTTTTTTACCCAAAGGGGGTTAAAAAAAAAGGAAATTACTGACAGGAATGAGATGAAAAATATTTATGAATGAGAGATAAAATGTTATTCCCAATAACATTTTCTACAGAAAATATTATTAAGAATAATGTTATCTGTGCATTTTTACTATACATGAATAAATTTTTATTTTTTTAATTAATTATGCCGAAGACGAGTAACTTCTTTGGCACTGTTCATGCACTGTTATATACTGTTCATACGGTTTTTAAATATATTTTTTTTCTTTTTTCTAAAATTAACAGTACACATGAGGGTACTGTTAATTTTTTATTTTTTAGAATTTTTTATTTTTTAAATAATTATTTATCAATAATAATATCGGATAATAAAAAATTTAAAATTTTAAATAAAATTAATATAAAATAATTAAATAATATGTTACAATTAATTATATATTGATTAAAATTTTAATAAAAAATAAAATTATTTTATAAATAAAAAATTTAAATACTAAATTTTTTAAAAATTAAATTTTTAATTTTAAAAAATAAAAATAAAAAATATGAATAAGATAAACCTTGATAAGTTAAAAAAAAAAGGTTGAATTCAACAAGAAAATTAGGATGAAGTTATGCATGTAATGTGTGTTTGAATATTCCTCCCTTTTTTGAGGTATATGTGTTTTTAAATTTTTTTAAAAACTAAAAAATAGGGGTATATTATTTTATTTTTAAAGCATATCCCTCGTCTAGATGACATAAAATTAATTAAGTATATATTATTTTATATATTAATTGATATTCATGTTTAATTTTTCTTTAATGTCACATCGTTCTATTATAATTAATTAATTTAACCATTTTATTATAGTTAACGTAAAAGTTAAATTTATATATATATTTATATAAATTTTACTAATTAATTTTTATATATATTATAGTTTAATTAATTTGTCCAACTGCATATATGTATTTCATTGATTTATCATTTATTCAATTATTAAAAAATGAAGTGACTAATTTAAAGTAGTAAAAAATTTTAAAATTATGTATTGCGTTTTAGTATAATCTCAAAAAAAAATTATATCAATGTATATATTTTAAATTTTTTTGATTAAAAATTACTCTTTATATAAAATTTGATAACTTTTGCATAGAAATCCAAAATTTTTCTAAATTTTGTTTTGCTTTTTTAATAATGAAGTTACGAATTTTTAGATATTTATTATAAATAAAATTTATATATATTTATAATTTTCTATAAAAATCATAAATTAATAAAGAACGATGTGAAAATAAAATAATTTTAATAATGAAGTTACAAATTTTTAGATATTTATTATAAATAAAATTTATATATATTTATAATTTTCTATAAAAAATCATAAAATAATAAAGAACGATGTGACAATAAAAAAAATTAAGCATGAATATCAATCAATATATAAAATAATATATACTTCATTAATTTTGTGTCATCTATACGGGGATATGCTTTAAAAATAAAAAAATATACCTCTATTTTTTTATTTTTAAAAAATTTTAAAAACACATATACCTCTAAAAATATATGAATATTCAAACACATGCATAACTTCATCCTAATTTTCTTATTGAATTCAACCTTTTTTAAAAAAAAATTATCAAGGTTTTTCTTATTTTTATTTTTTATTTTCATATTTTTTATTTTTATTTTTTAAAATTAAAAATTTAATTTTTAAAAAATTTAGTATTTTTATTTTTTATTTATGAAATAATTTTATTTTTTATTAAAATTTTAATTAATATATAATTAATTATAACATATTATCTAATTATTTTATATTAATTTATTTAAAATTCTAAATTTTTTATTATTTGATATTATTTTTTATAAATAATTATTTAAAAAATAAGTAAAAAATAAAAATATAAAATATAAAAATAAGAAAATGAGAAAATAAAAAAATAAAAAGTGAACAGTACCCGTGTGTACTGTTCATTTTAGAAAAAAAGAAAAAAATATATTTGAAAACTGTATAAACAGTACATGAACACTGTTAAAGAAATTACTACTAGTAACTTCTTCGACATAATTAATTAAAAAAATAAAAATTTATTCGTGCACAATAAAAATGCACAAATAACGTAACATTTTACCCTCTCACATAATTTTTTTTTATCCCATTCCTTACCAGTAATCTCCCTTTTTTTTTAACCCCCTTTCGGTCAAAAAGCTGAAACCTCACATCAGAAAACATTGAAAAAAAACCCTGAGGAGGGGCCATCTGCCGAAGCGGTGGGGTCTACATGAATATTTATGTTTGAAAGTGGTCAAAAATTTTAGGCCCAATAAAAGCAAAAAGAAATGTCACAAAATGAACAGCTGCATTTTCTATCATTAGCATCTTTTGTCTTTGACACACACACAGGACATACTTTTCTCCCTCTGTTTTTCTCCTTAAATTTGCTTCAAGGTGATATACAAAAGCTGATTAAATGTCAAGAATGAGTTTTTTTAACAAAATAAATGAATAATTCATATTTTCTTGATAAATTTGAGACTACAAGGATAATTTTTGAAATGTATAAAAAGTCTGAAAAACTTTTCTAAAAATTGTAAGAACACATGCTAATACAAATTTATTTAAGTACATGCTGAAATATAACTCATAAAAGTAAACAACAAAGAAAAAGAAATTTTGTAGATATTTTTAGTTATATAATGAATTCTAATGTTATTTTGATATTTTTTTTAATGTTTTAGGTTTAAAATTAAGATATTATTTATATATGAAATCAATTATTAATCATGTTATTAAAGAAATAAGAAATTTTGAAGTACAATAACTCAAAATTTGGATCCTTAAATAATTATAAAGAGACAAACAATTAAATAAAAGAGAAAACACACATTAACATGCACAATATTTTATTTAAATATGTGTTTTGTAGCCAATAATTTCTAAATAAAGAAAAAAGGGATGTAGACACAATTTGTTGGTGGGTACATGTAACTCTGCGCTCATTGCATACATCCAAACAATGCGCACAAAACAATCCCCTCTTTCCCCGTGAGAGAGACTTTGTTACTAAAGTCAAATAAGTGCTACTTACTGTCATGCCATGCTTCTTAATGCGTGCATTTCACATTTTTGTACAGATAGTGTTGCGTATATTTTTTCAATTGTGCACACTTTCTATTATTACATGTGATTAACCTTTTGTGAAAAATTTTAAAAAGTAAGAAAGAGTTTAAATTTTGTATTGACATTGAGCGGTGCATTGTAGTTACGAAAAGACTTACGTAAAGAATAACTTATAAATGATGGAACATACTTAAACATCTAAATTAATTTTAAAAATAAAATTTTAATATAAATAATAAGAATAAATTTATAAATGAGGCATCGAGAGTTTATATAATCATTAACCATACTATTTATCATATTTTCAAACAAATAAGAGGTTTCCATATATTCATGATATATTGTTATCATGAATAAAATTCTTGCCCTATCATTAATGTTGTAATCATGCAATTCATGTGTGTGCTCTTAAATGCATCGATTTATGTAAAATTACTAAAGGATTATTTCATTTAATAATTAAATTATGATTTAAATCAACCAACTAAAAGTTCTTATTATTTGATCACAACTTTACCCTGCCTTTTGTTAATATTTCTATGCAATCTATTTTCTTACGAAGACTTGGATTTTGTCTATGATATTACAAATTAGTTATTTGATAGTGATTTTATTTTGATTGATTTGTTCTTTGTAGATTTTGATTGTTTAATCATTCTATAAAATCAGTCGATCAATCACAGTTTAAGAATTTATTTTGGACTGAATCAAATTCGATCAATTGATAATATAAAATATTTTATATTATCATTAAATAAGATAATACATAATTAGAAAAAGTAATTATAATTAGAATTTTTATCAATAATTTTAAAATTTTAATATTTTTCTAATTACATGATAATCATAAATGAATAATAATATAAAATTGATTTATACTAATAATAAATCAAATATATATATATCCAACTAGAAAACTTGTTTGATTGCAAAGTTAGTGCACCAGTTGATCTAAAAAAAATATATAATCCAATTTAAATCATATTAATTTATTAAATTTTAAAACAAATAGATTTAATTAAAATTGTTCATAAGATTGTATGATATATGAAATTGTAATAAAAATGTAATCGTATATAAAATTGTAATAAAAATTGTACATACTAACATCAGCAGCAAATTTCTTTATATACGCAACCTCATGGTGCTCTTGCCAATAGCAATATTCCAGCTTAATAAATCCAATCTACGACATGAATAACCTTATCTTTGTCGCCAAACAGATGGAGAAAATTTTGGATCTCAAGCAGCACCGCATTGAATATTTGAATGTCCTCAGTGGGTAGTAGCAGGCACCCGTGCGAAACTTAGCATCATGCAAACACAAGCTGGCGTAAGCATGAAGTTTCATCTATACAATGCAACGGATGAGAAGCTAAGTTATACCATAGACTCGAGCACATCATATAAATCTCAACAAGATATTTAAAAATAAAAAAAAAATCGAGTGGTTCTCTCATCCATCATGCCTAATAGACACTCACACTGTACGTGAAATTACAAAAAAATGGTCACCCTTTTGAGATGGGACCCATGCAAGGCTGACAATCAGTGTCTGTGATTAGACTGTGAATGAAGTAGTGAGGTATGGAGTTCTGATGACCCCATCATCATTATTATGATCATCATCATGTGATATATCCATCCAATATACAATGGGGGAGGTGGGACCCAATCTCTGTTGATGCCCTTTTTGTTGGACAAACGATGGGGCCAAAATTAGTGAACAAAGTGTCAACGCCGTTAGATTTAGAGAAATAGAAGTTGTTAGGTTGTCGTTGTCAAACACCTTCTACGGCTAAGTTGAAAATACATACTGGATGCACCCATTACCCTCTGGCTTAGACCTGTTTCCTCACACTCTCCTTTGGAAAGGGAACAAGAGTGCATCAAATCATGTTATTAAATATAAATTTTATAAGAAATATAATTTTTTAAAATAATAAGAAATATTAAAATTATTAATTGGTTATTAATATAAAAAATTGGATAAATTATATCTATTAATAAATTCTATTTTTTTATAAAATTTGAAAAATTATTTATCTGATCCTAAATAAGTTTCACTTTATGTATTTTTAATGAAAAATATAAAATTATTTTTATAAATTTTAAATAATAATAAAAATATCTTTTTAAAAATTTATATAATATTTTAGTAAAAAAATATAATTTTTCTGTTAAATATTTTAATTATTTTAATAATACTTCTTAAAAAGTATATAGTTAAATCAAATATATAGTAGCTTATTTTTAAAAAAAATTATTTTTTCAGTACCAATTAAACAATTTCAACATTTTCTTCAAAATTCACGTAGAAACTTATTTTTTAAAAAATTTATATTCTTGCATGAACTTATTTCTTGATTAAATTAAACAACTCCTAACTTTAGAAAAGATAAATATAAAAAAAATTCCATTGAAATAATGAATTTTAGAACAAAAAACTATATTTTTATTTTTCCTAAATTAAAAAAATTATAAGTAAAAAAAATTGAGAGAATGGTGCTCCACACACTCACACTGCGAAGTGTATTCACTGTTCTGTGCTTCAACAGAAGAGTATTCCGAAAATGCCTCACGATCTTAATGTCTTTGTTTTAGAATGCAAAACAAATACTACCCTTCTACTAATACCTACCCTTTCAATACATCTTCACCTTACTCAATTATAAATATAAAATATAATGAATATGATTGATAGATGTAACAGTTAATTTATCTTGGAGTAATTATAGTTAATTATATCAGATGATATTTTGCATAATTTGTATACATTTGATTAAAATGACAAACATAATTATACACATTTTATTTTTATATCAAATTCAAATGCACAGAAAAATAAATAATAATACTTTTATTTAAATGAGTGTCATTTCTCTTTCCTGTGATGCTATAAAACTTTCCATAAATTACACAAGCTACGTTTACAAATCCCACACAATAATACAAAACATCTAGATTTTCTTTGCGGATCCATGTATTGTTTTTTACCAAAACATTTAAAAGTTTGAAATATCTTGTGAGAAATTTGTAGGGATGCACTTTTGTGTTAGTGGGTCTTACTCCCTCTCCCCGTGCCAACAACTATTTTGTCACACGCCACCAAAGACTTTGTGGTAAACGACATAATATTGTCATATTTATGCATTGTGACTTATATTAGTCAAATCATATCATATAGTTCCTCCATTTTATTTTATCTGTCTTTTAAGATTTTGACACAAGGATTAAGGAAGATAATAAATAACTAAATGATTATGTTACTTTATTAAATTATCTTTGTTATATCTTCTCTCTTTCTTAAATTTCATCTAACTATACTATTAAATACATTTATTCAACTACTCTATTACACCGTCCATTATCATTCACAATTCCAGCAACTTTTCATTTCATTGGAGGGTTTAAATCTACATCTAATGGTGTTATCTTCTTTAACAAAAATGTGGAATCCATGAAGTACTCTTCATCATCTTCCTGTGAATCCATATTGTCACGCCCCAACCCTAGGCACGTGACGGGCATACAAAGTTACCCTCAAGAAACCCTTCTCATCAGGAATCCCTTACAAACCTTACCATGCAACACAACATAACACACCAGTGCACATAAATTCCATTAACCAACTAATATAAATTTATTATCTCTACTGAAAATTCGACAAAATTTCTTCTGTGTATCGGACACTTGACCACATGGCCTACACAAACATACATCAAGGGCTATACGCCCATCAAACATGTATGACAACATAATACAGAATAGTGGCCCAGACTAGACAATAATAACCTACTGGGCATCCAGAACTCAATCACAAATATAATATAAGATTTATTCCTATCCAACTGCCAAGTCACAACACTAATTTATACCTTTATCTCCGCGGAGGGTGGATCCCTGGGTGAGAATCTAGAGGGGCTTCTAAATCTAAAAAACATGAAAAAGAAAAGAGTGAGTTTTCTTAAAACTCAGTGAGTAAATAGTTCCAAAAATCACCCAAAATCCCATTGAAAATCATATTTGAAAATATAACTAAGCATAAATATAGCCGTATATGTGTAGTTACTCATTTTATAACCATGATATCAATTCACCTTTGAAAATTATAATTCAGTAAGATAGTTATGTAATAGAAAATATGTTATTCAACAATATGAAAATAAACAAGAGACGAAGTCAATAATTTTCAAAACATTTCATTAAAACTCATTATGGAAAATCATACAAATAGATTTCTGCAAGTTTATATTTCATGAAGGTAACCACTAGAATATACGCATAATCATCGTCATAAGCTATCCAACACGTTTGCTGGATGCTCGTGAACAATCTCCTTACAATTTCCCGCCTTATCCACTCCTAACCCGGCTAATTGCATATCCCCCAAGTGCACTGGAATACATAAACATATCCCTTACAATTTCATCACATTTATGATATACAAATCAGCATGTTAAATCGCATTGTAGAGCAGATAATCAATCAATTGGGTAAGCCACAATTAATACAACATACACAAATTAGTTATTACGATTTCATAATCAATCAAATAGGAAAGATAGTGTTAGCAGTGTCAATAACATATAGTAAAATAGTAAAGCATAATTTATCACAAAAAAACCATTTCAAACTCAAATCAGTAAATAGAAAAAATTCCATTATTTATATGAAATTTCACCATCTCATATAGTAAAATTTTATCATTTCTATACATGAGATTTTTCAGTGAAAAGGGGAATGTCCACTCACCTTGGACTCTGAACTGTCCACATGGACAAAATTCCACTGTGACCTCACAGTTGGGATACCAACACTCTCAACATTTTTCCGAAGTAGTTTCTGAAGCGATTTAACAACAAAATACCATTTTTCAGGAATTTTACACATAAGAATTTCTACACAATAAACTTGAAATCTTAATACACGATTACTACGAAATAAATCTATTATTCTAGGATTGCTCATCAGGTTCCAGAGTACCAGCTAACAGCTCACCGCTGGTCGGAGCACCGTTGGTGGCCCGGAAACCATGTTCACTGAACCGACTGGAAACAGGGGAGCCGAGACTTGAGTTACCTTGAAATTCGTCTAGCCAAGAAAGAAAGCTAGACGGGAAGAAGGAAGAAGATCCAACGGGATTGCACACCGGAATTCGCCATTTTCGGCAAGAAGAAAGGGCTACTGTGCCGAAGGTTCTTTTGGCCGAAGGAGAAGAAGAAGGCTGGCGGGAGTTGGTTGGACTCCTTCTGGCCAAAAGTCGGCCCACACCCACCGAAATGCTCGTCGGTGTCACTCAATCTCCGGAAGTTTTCCCGAAGAAGCCAAAGCCAAATGAGAGAGGAAAAGAAGAAAAAGGCACCAAGGAAGGGGTTGGAGAATTCTAGAAAAAGTCAGCAAAATATCAGCACAGGAAATCGGTCACCGGTTGAGCCGATTTTCCAAAATTTAGTTTGGCCTTAAAACTTTGCATTATTTCAAAATTTTTCCTACCGAAATCAAAACTTTTCAATTTAGTCCCTACGATATTTTCAATTTAGTCCTTTTGTCCTTTTTTTTTCATTTTCATTCTTCTTCTCTTTTTTTTTCCAGGACATTACACATGTAATCTTCAACTCTCTCTAAATCCATGGAGTCTTCTACTCTTTTCAAATATACAGAATCTTGAACTCTCTCAATCTCCATAAAATCTTCAACTTTCCCCCTTCTTCAAATTGTGAAATTGCTTGTGATTAAAATAAAAAAATGGTGCTACAAATGGTAGGTAGAGCAAAGCCATTGACACTTGAATATGAAAGGTTACGTAGTTGCAAACTTTAGGACTAGTTGATTTCATTAATGCATTGTAAGTTGAAAAAATTGTTGCAGATAAGAATCACCTATAAATTGCTTGTAAAGGATAAACTTGAAAAAAATAATTTAATTATCTGTTGGAATTAGAGAACGACAATTAAAATGAAAAAAATAAAAATTTTAAATCATCAAATAAATTGAAAAGGAGAGAGTAATATATAACTAATTCCGCTAATTTTAACAATATTACAAAAAAAAACCACTTGCTCGACATATCGGAATAAATTGTTTAAAATAGAAGATATATTTTAAAAAATAAAATATATTATTATAATTAATGACGAAGAAATCAATAAAATTGGTAATTATAAATTTAAATATTATTTTATACATTTAAAAAAATAAAATGAATCATTATAATCATTAAGAAATTAATAACTCAAAATTTAATATATAGTAAGCAATTAAAAAAATAATTTTGTAAACTTATAATTATTTATTCTTTTAATTTTTTCACTATAATATATTCATTTTATTTTTTAAGATATATTTAAAAAAAAATTAAATCCACAATCGACCATAATTTAAAGATGGATCCAAAAAGATACATTAAAAAAAAAGTATATGATCATAATCATAGATGAAAAATTTTTAAAAATGAATAGAAAAAATACTTAATCATGATAATAAATGAAAAAATTAAAAAAATGAATAGCATAGTTCAATCTTAATCCGACCCTTGTATAGTATAAAATACATTTTAAAAAATAAAAAATAAAATTATAATTATTAATAAAAAAAATTAAAAAATAATTAATTACAAATTAAATTTTTTTAATCATTTATTAAATTCTCTTAGCCCTTTTATTTTAACAGCCTGCTTGGATAAGCAAAAATTAGGTGGAAAAAAGTGGAAAAGAAAAGAAAGCACAAAAAACAATGCATTTCCCCTTATTTGGATGAAGAAGAAAATGGGAGTGGAAAAGAAAATGAGCTAAAAATGTCCCATAGGCCCCACATGTTTTTTTTCGGCTCAAAAGTAAGTGGAAAGGAGAGGAAAACATAACTCTATGTTTCTACATCCAAACCAGACAACTAGAGAGCTGCTATTGGCGAGGAGAGCCGGAGAACAAGCGGAGAGCTGATGTTGCTGATATAGGTGTCAAAACGGGTTGGATTTAACGGGTTAGCCTAGGACTGGTATAATTTTGCCTGACTTGGGACTGGGACTGGTACGGAAAACGATAACAGTGGCCTGACCTGATAAAGGACTGACCCGAAATAACCCAACCCGACAAGTGCCTGGGACTGATAAGTATTAACCCGTCGGGCTATTGGGTTAGCCTGTTAACCTGGTTCTATTGGGCTATTAGGTTAGCCTGATAGATTAACCCGTTAGCCTGGTAATATATAATTAATTAATTAGTATGTATATGTATATTAAAATTATAATTTTA
>JANHAO010001241.1:0-34230 GCA_026873985.1 Saraca asoca
TGATTCAAGAGATCCACAACTACATTTAGCAATTATTTTATCTTTTATAGGATCTTTTGTAAGTGAAATTCTAATCAAACTTGATTCAAATAAAATTCTCAAAATTGATAAATTAAGGTAGCAATATATCTCTTGAAGTGATATAAAATCAAATATTTTTTAAACAAAGTTTTTAAATAATCTTTCACAAGTACAAGTTTTATAAAAACCATTTTTCACTTTGTGAATTGATTCTCGAATCAATTTATGTTAAAGAACTTGTGAAAATCTATTTGAATCAATTTAGCAATTAATTCATGAAAAAAATTTTTGAAAAATATTTTTACCAAAAGTTAGCAATTTTACCTGAATCGATTCCCTAATCTATTCAGTACCTTTTACAATATATTATGATTTGATTCATCAATCGATTTAATCATGAACAATCATTATGATATTCATAAATGAATCGATTTATTAGTTGGTAACCGCTATAAATAGATTCACGAATTGATTGAAGGACTAAAACTTAGTTATTTTTCAAATGTCAATTATAGCAATTGTAAATAACCCTAACTACTTTTCAAACCTAACAGCTTTCATAACTAACACACTTCTTCAAGAGCGAAAATCTCAAAGCTATTTGAGCTTAACAAGATTCATTACTATCTTAATATATTTGAGCTATTAAAAGGATGTTTTATCAAGTCTGAAAAGAATTCATAACTAGATGTTTGAGATCTTCATCTCAAACTTTTAGTATTGTATTTCTTTACCCATTTCTTGATTTTAATTGCAATTTCTAGATTGATAGAAATTAGAGATACAAAGGAAGAGGTTAATCTTTCCTTTGCATCTTCTTTGGTTATAAGGTTGATTATAACTAGTTGATGGTGTATTGAATTCTTTGTACATCTCTAGGTTATGAAGTTGATCATAATCTATCGACATAAAAGAATTGTTTTATCTAGGTTAGCAGGAGGCCAGTTTAATTCTTGTGTTTTAGGTTTTACAAGAACCTAGTGTAAATCTTGTTGTATAAATTGGTTGTTCAGGAGCCCAGTTAAAATCCTATTGTAGTTAAGAAAAGAGGTCATCCAATTGAGAATTGATCTAGTGGATGTAGACTTTAACTATGATTTCAGTTAAAGTTGAACCACTTTAAAAATTGCAGTGCTATTATTGTTCTTTATAATTCTTTATATTTTGCAATTCAACTTTATGGCATAATTGTATTCTGGTATGCTAGAAATGCTACAATACTAAAACTAATTAACTACTGAAATTTTTTGATTGCAAGATTTAAAGTTTAATTTCACTCTCATATAATTTGTCTTATTTGCTTAATTGACTCTGATATTCAATATCAAATTAATCTCTCCAATTAAGATACCGATTATCCAATTAGCTTCCAAACACAAAAACAATTTTCTTAAAGACTTCTGCTTTTACAATTCAAAAGGAATCAAATTTATTTTCAAAGAGAGTATACAATTTACAAACGTATACAGTTTACAAATGTAAAAAGGGCTAGATCATTTATATTATTCTTGATATATATTTTTTTGAGACCTACAGTTTTGATGCAGGAAAGATGTCCCATTGCATTCTTTAGTGAAAAACTTAATGGAGTCGCCCTTAACTACCTTACATATGACAAGGAACTATATGCTTTGGTTTAGGCTTTGGAGACATGGCAACACAACTTGTGGCTAAAAGAGTTTGTCATCCATACTAATCATTAGTCCTTGAAGCATTTCAAATTGTCAGCATGCAAAGTAGATAGAATTCATTGAGACATTTCCTTACACCATCCAATACAAGCAAGGTAAAAAAAATGTTATACCTAATGCCTTTTCTCACAAGTATACCCTTATCTTAACTATGTATGCTAAATTGTTAGGTTTTGAACACATTAACGAATTATATGTGGATGACCATGATATTGCTAGTGCATTTAATGCTTGTGATAAGGTGGCTTTTGGCAAATGCTTTCAGTTTAATGGGTTTCCTTTTTTTTTTAAAAAAAAAAAAGTTATGTGTGCCCAAAGGTTCTTAAAGGAAATTGCTTATTAGGGAAGCTTCTAGGGGGTTAATAGGTCATTTTAACATTATAAAACATTAGTTATTTTGCAAGAACATTTCTTTTGGCCAGGCATGAAGCATGATGTCAAAAAACTTTATGGAAATTGCATAACTTATAAAGAAGCTAAATGTAGAATCATGCCTTATGGTCTTTGTATCCCACTTTCCATTTCTAGTGATCCTTGGATGGACATTTCTATGGACTTTGTACTCAGCTTGCCAGGTCCAATAAGGGGAAGGATTCCATTTTTGTTGTGATTGATAGGTTCTTTAAAATGACTCATTTGATTCCATGTAATAAAACTGATAATGCCACACATGTTGTTGATTTATTTTTTAGAGAGGTAGTGAGATTGCAAGGATTGCCTAGGAGTATTGTATCGAATAAAGATGTTAAATTCTAGAGCTATTTTGGAATGTACTTTTAGGGGAAATTGGCAGCGAAATTTTTATTTTCAACAAGGTGTCACCCTTAAACCAATGGACATATTGAAATAGTGAATAGAACTTTAACAATTTTGTTAAGATCTATTATCCAAAAGAACTTGAAAAACTAAGAACAATGTTTACCTCATGTGGAATTTTCATATAATAGATGTGTACATTTGGTTGCTCAATTTTCTCCTTTTGAAATTGTTTATGGTTTTAATCCACTAATCCCTTTGGATTTATTGCCATTACCAATTGAGGAATGTGCTAGTCTCGATAGAAAGAAGAAAGCTGAATATGTACAACAACTTTATGAACAAGTGAGGAAAAACATTGAGAAAAGAATGAAACAATATGCACAACAAGCTAACAAAAGGCACAAAAAGATTGTTTTTGAGCTAGGTGATTAGGTATGGTTGCATATGAGGAATGAAAGGTTTCCAACTCAAAGGAAGACCAAGCTCCGCCCAAGAGGTGATGGTCCATTCCAAGTGGTCGCAAATATTAATGAAAATGCTTATAAATTAGATCTTCCTGGTGATTATAATATTACTGCTACCTTTAATGTTTCTAACCTTTCTCCTTTTGATGTAGGTGTTGAAGATTCAAGGTTGAATCCTTTTGAAGAGGGAGGGAGGGAGTGATAAGAATGTAAGGAACAAGCTAGAGACTACCAAGAGGCTTTGCACCTTCCAATGGGACCAATGAGAAAAGCCAAGGCTTGGAGGATGAAAAAAGGTACTTAAGGGCTATGTCATACATTATGGAGCACACATGAGGAGCAAGGCCTTGGGGTTTCAAAAGTTATTTGTATTGAAGTCATGCCACCCAATTAGGCCACTTGAAGTGTCCAACAAGGTAGCCATTTAGAGTGTCTACATGGCAAAGGGGCTGACCAAAAAATGTCTTTTATTTTGGAAGTTTTTTGGGCTGATTTGGACCACTACTTGTAGGGTTGATTAGTCCAATTGTTTTGTTTGTTTTTAGGGCATTTTGTCATAACTTATGCTTATGTTTTATGGATTTTTTGTTTAGTATTTTTAGTGGGCTTGTTTGGGATATTAATCCAACCCATTTTTGAGTAAGTAAGAGCTATTAGGGAAGACTTATCTCACTTAGAATTGAGATTTAATCATTTATGAAATTGAAGTGTTTTCTTCTTAAGAGAGTGCTCTCCTAGGGCTCTTGTTAGAACTTGAGACTTATCAAAGAGCTTACTCTTTGTGGCTTAAATTCATCACTTGTTACTCTCCTTCTATCTATTCTAGAGTGTGTCATGAATATCCTTTTTTTCTTTTTAATTTGGTTGCTGAATTTTGTGAATTGGAGAAAGGTCCATAGGCATTTCCATGGGAGGTCACATCAAGAACAATAAGACAAGTTTATCTCAATAACAAGAATACCCAAAGTAAAGGCTTTTCCAAGCTTCTTATGCTTCATAATCTCAAAATAAGCTTTCTTTCTTCTTTTATACACCTCTTTTAGGCTTTTAAATCTTAGCCTTAGCCTTAGAAGTCTTATTGGGCTTCTTTTTCTTTCTCTTCTTGGGCTTAGAATAAGTATTGACCATTAGTACAAGCTATTTATTCTTAAAATTTATTTTAGTGGTCTTAAACATGTTCAACAATTCAATAAGAGAGACCTCTATCTTATTCATGAAAAATTTATGGCAAACTGCCCATATGACTTAGGAAAGGAATGTAAAGTTCACTTCATGATCATTATCAATCATATGGTCAAGTTAGGCCAATTTTTCTATTAGCTCAATCATTTTTAGCACACAAGTTGCAACAAATGATCCTTTAGCCATCTTGTAGTTGAACAACTCCTGAGATACCTGGTATGTCTTAATATGAGCACCCTTTATATAATTTTGACAAATGTAGAATCATTTTAAAGGGATTCATATTTTCATTCTACTTCTAAAGCTTAAAAGACATTGAAGCCATCATCACATCTATTGCGTATTCAATGTTTTCCTTATGTTTCAAATAAGCATCAAATTCAAAACTTTCATACTCACTTGAAACTTCAGATGGAGGTATAAGGAGGTCCTTCTCAAGGATGCAGGCTATCTTTTTCTATCTGAGGATAATCTTTAAGTTTCGTAATCAGTTCATGTAATTTGGACCAATAAACTTATTATTAGTTATAATACTTCTTAAGGATATATTATTTGTCATTTTAAATGCCCTTCAATAAGAATAGAGTGAACTAATATCAAAGCATAAAATTCATTTTATATGGATGATAATCATAATAGGTTAGGATCCCTAATTTAATTTACTTGAACTTGATGGAGACCAAGGAATCTAAATAAATTAGACTAGGTAGACAACTCCTTGTCAATTATATCTCCATGTCACTATTAATCATTAGATTGACAACTCTTTGTTATTTATTATCCATCACATCAAACATTATTAATAACTCTTATAATGTTCAAAGTGAAACCTAATTACACTTAAACATTGTATAGTCAAATCAACGAAGGTCATTCCAAAACATACATGTTTGTTAAGTTGAATCCATTAATCAAGAATATTTTCAAATAATAATAACATGAAAGATGTATTGTAATCTTGATAGAGGCCAACAAGTTATCATGAAATTGATATCCAATTATCATTATTTTTATGGGTGGCATTAGACCATGTTCTTAATAAGCAACTTAAATTAGTGAGGGATCTTTTAATTAGTTTTGGGTTTAGCTATTATAGGTCTCATGCACTAGTCTATGTCATGCATACATCCTATTTATATTATACATAAAAAATCCTAGGCTTGCATATATTTACTAGTCTGTGTCATACACACATCATCATTTATATACATAAAAATCACATGCACACATAACATATATGTGATGATGATGGACTAACTTAAATTATTCCCTTGAGCCATAAAAGTGAAGAATTTCCATGACTTGAGCTCTTGCCATGCTTCATGCTTGGGCACCTCTTTCTCCTTCCCAAATAAATAAAATTCCCTAATTTCTATCCTATGTAATTAATTACATCTTTTAGAAGAAATCTTGAGTTATATTAAAGGAAAGTGAGATAAGAAGAGAATTTTACATTTAGAAGTAGAGTGAAAGGTAGAACACACAGGTCCTATTTAACACAAATTCCCAAAAATAGAATGTACATTATATTCATAAAACCTTTGATCATAATCATTCATGCATTCTTGTATGTATGAAGCATATAAGACAAGAAAGCATAGAACATTAACTATTTGATTCAAAATATGGTCATGCATGTTTCAAGTTATTTAATTAACATTTAATTTAAATAAGTTGACTAATTTGGTTCCATCATCAAACATCATAATCAATCTATTTTGGAGACCAATCATCATAAATTATAAAATCAATCAATTAATTGATTAATTCCATGTAACTTTCCAAAACTTTAGTACTAAGTAAATAATTAAAAGAAAGTTTCCAAATTTATTTCCAATCAAGTAGTGTGGATTATAAAATAAAAGTAAAGCTTCCAAAAATTATTTCAATCAATTTGCAATCATATTCAAATCAATTTAAAAGCTTAAGGAAACTTTCCATAATCTTATAAATACAATTTAGGCTATTTTTTTTTTCAAAATTAGTTGTGATTGCAATTAATTTCCTAAATCATATTTGTGTTATTAGATCATGGGACTGATTGATTGTCATCACAATCAATTAAAGGGATGATTAATGATCACCACAACCAATCAAGATGGCCAAAACCACTGTGGGAAGAGTAAGGACAAAACTCATTCTGCCCTCATCCATGGCCTAATTGGTTGGTCGGTTCCTTTTCAGTGTATTTTTCATTCAAAAGTCCAAATCCAATCTCACTAGAATATAGAAAAATTTCCCACAAAAAAAATTCTACACCTTGAATAAAACTTTGATCTTAAGGAATCAAATTACAACATGCATAAAATCTCTATTATTACCATAATAATGAAATCCTTAATCATGAACTAATAAAGAACAACATGAACTCTAATACCACTGTTGGGAAAAATAGATCCAAGCATATCAAATATGCCAATCAGTAGTATCAAGTATGCCCAGCATGAACTTAAAATTTTCCCTAAACCTAGATCATGTTGTTTGCATATTAATTCAAAAGCAAGGTAAACTTAAAACCACAGTTTAAATTATACCTTCATGTCAGTTGTTCTAGGAATCCTCAGTCTCCAATGTTAAGTTAGATCACCAAATAATTCCACAATCAAGCCCTAAGATCAACTCCTTCGGATTGTGTCTAGACAACTCCTTTGGATTTGATCTCCAACACTAACAATGATCCGTACAATCTAAGTTGATTCAAAGCTTATACAAAGTTCACTTGACTTGTAGAATGGAAATTCAACCACTCATCTTAAGAGGTACTAGCTCTTTAACAAATCATAATCACTAAGGTAGGGTTGAGTGTTTGAATGCAAAGAAGGGTTGAGTGAGATTAGAAAGAGAGAGTTATTGCATAACACATGAGCTAAGGTTGAAACTCTAAAACTCTTGTGTTTTTTTTGTGCATTTTTGGTTTGGCTTTTCTCATCTCTTTATAGAGGACTTTAGGGCATAAGCAAGAGTAGGGAGGCTTAATAAGAGACACACTAGCTAGGTTACCCCTTGCTTATGTCATCCACTCAAGTTGGATGGGTTACACAATCTACACTCATTAGGCTAAGGCTCCTTTCTTTGTGTCCAACAAGCCCAAACATTTTCTTATAAGTTCATACTTATAAACTCTCCCTTTTGTAATAATCCTCTAATTATTTTAACTTATTAGAACAATTTTTAAGTGATGAACCAATCTTCTATTTTAGATCTCATCTAGTGTTGATATAAATGTTCTTTAACATTTAAATATCAACTTTGAAAGTTTACTACTATTTAATCATTTTAATCTCCATTAGAATTATTAAATTATTGATTAATTAACACTTCTAATTGTATTAGAGCACTTAATTAATTGTTTCAAATTTCTAAGATGTTTCTTGAATTTAACTCTTCAATTCATAACATTTTGTGTTTTAACTTTACTTTGACTTTGGATCAAAGTTATTCTATTATGTGTGACATATTAGGCTTCCATGCATGTTGGCAATGAATTCATTTACAAGTTTCTCTAAGCTTAATTGAATTAAAATTCCTTTTAATTCAAACACAATATCTTCAAATTATTCAAACAAATTCATAGGTTATGGTTGGCTTCTAGCAAAGCATCATGACCACCCAAATGCCAAGAATAGATTTATTTGGAAATCAAACCTTTCATGACAAGGTGTTAGTGTTCAATTCAATCCCTCCATCTCTTGATATTCAAATTGGACTAAGAGTATGGTTCAAGTGTCAACCTTATAAACATCCAATCTAGGGTATATATTTGACCATGTGCTATCTCATAATCATTCCTACATAAAACTCCTTTTATGCATCATTAATTGATTATACATGAAACTCTTTTTATGTATCAATCAATACATAGACCTATAATTTTGATCATAGAACAATTGTCAAAACATTTTCAGAATATCTTTCCTTTGTTACTAAGGAGGATGAATTCTCTCTTGATCAATCACTATCTTCATATACTTCATGGTATACCCAAAGTTATTTGTATATACTTTTTCAATAGTGTAAACCTAAAATAAAACTAAAGTACAAGACTCCATATATAAGATACTATATGAATTTCAAGTTGAAGGATCACTTACACTATCTTTCGTTGCATTGACACATGGTAACAATCCTTATGATTTCTCAAGGCGAGTCATTCCGGCCATATGTTGTCAAAACATATACCCATATGTTTGTCTAGATAACTCTCATGTCAAATAGTATATGTGATAACTGCATTTTGCTAAAAAATGTGACATAACATATGTTGGTTTATTCATGAATATTTGATATCCTATTTTCTTAATTATTCCACAACCAATGATATTTAGAAATTATAACTATATGTACAAATTATTTCATGATCACAATCTCCATTGTAATTTATTTGTACAAAATTATAACTTTAAGGATTTTATCCAAGATAGTATACATATATTAAGCATATACATATTTAAAACTAAATTGGCAAAGAGGCCAAAACATAACATTTTATTAAATATGCTAAGATATGTAGTATCCGGGCTATTACAACAATTGTCTCTAGGGTGTCCTATACGAACAAATTTGAGTTTGATCTCTAAGTAATTCCATAAACAAGCCACACAAACTAATTCAATTGAAAGCCTCCACCATGTTTAGATGACTGACAAAATAGGAAAATTAATCACTTAGCTTAAAAGTTACTAGCTTTCTAAAGAATTATAATTCCCTAGGGCAAGGTTGGTATTTGGATGCAAAAAGAAGATGAGCAGTGAGATCATAGATAGAGTTGGTGCACAATGCATGTGCTAGGGCTAAATTGATCTCTTGTTTTTAGCTTGGCTTCTCTCCTCTGTAAATAGGAGTGTTTGTAGTACAAGCAATAGTGGAAAGTAATATAAGTGACATACAAACTAGGGTTGTCCCTTACTTGTACCATATACTCAAAGCGGATGGTGTGCAGCCCCTTTGGCCTAAAGAGTCCATGGCCCTTGACAAAATCCTCCCTCTTTTGTATCCAACAAGCCCAAACACTTTTCTATGAGCCCATACATATAAACTTTCTTTTATAATCATTCTCTAATTGTTTTAATTAATTTAAAACAACTTCTAAGTAAGGAACCATTCCTCTACTCAAGATTTCCTCCAATGTTAAGATATGTGTTTTTCAACATTTATATATCAATTGCAGAAATTTACTACTATTTAATAATTGGAATCTCCATTAGAATTATTGAATCTTTGTAATTATACTTCTAATCACATTAGAACAATTAATTAATCATTTCAAATTTCTAAGATGTCCACCTAATTTAACTTTTGAATTCGTAACATTTTCCATTTGAACTTTTGATCAAAGATATTCTATTGTGTGTGACTCATTAGGTTTCCATGTATATTGGCAATGAATTTGTTCACAAGCTCCTATAAGTTTAATTGCAATAAAACTCCTTTTAATTCAAACACAATTTGCCTAAATTATTCAAACAAATTCATAAATGAAGATTGGCTTCTAGCGAAGCATCATGACCACCAAAATGCCAAGAATAGATTTGTGGAAATCAAATCCTTTTGTGATAAGGTGTTACTGTGTAATTTAATCCCTTTATCTCTTGATATTCAAATTGGACTTATAGTATGATTCAAGTGTCAACCCTATAAACATCTAATCTAGGGTGTATTTTTGCCATGTGCTATGACATAATCATTCAAATATAAAACTCCTATTATGTATTATTAATTGATTATATAGAAAACTCATTTTATGTATCAATCAATACATAGGCCTATGATTTTGATCATAACACAAACATTAGAACTTCTTTTGAATATCTTTCCTTATTACCAAGGAGGATGAATTCCATCTTGGTCAATCACTACCTTCATGTACTTCATAGTGTACCCAAAATTTTTCATATCTACTCTTTAAGAGTGCAAACTTAAAATAAAATTGAAGCAAACAATTCCATACATAAGATATTATGTTGATCTCAAGTCTAAGGATCACTTAGACCACCTTTAACATGAGAAGTCCATTGAAATATGGTAACATTCTATATGGTTCCTCATGGTAGGTTAATCCAGTCATATGTTTCATAACATATACCCATATATTTGACTAGATATCTCCATATCAAATAGTGTATAAGTCACTACATTCTTCCAAAGAATGTGACATAATACGCTAGTTTGCTTAAGAATATTTGATATCTTGTCTTCTTAATTACTCCAAAACTAGGGATATTTAGAAACTATAATTATATATATAAATTATCTCATAATTACAATGTCCATTGTGATTTATTTGTGAACAATTATATTTTTAAAGACTTTATACATGATGGTATATATTTATCAAACACATACACATACACACACATATATATAAAGACTAAATTGATAAAGAGGCTAAAACAACGTATTTTATTAAATATGCTAAGATATGTGGTATTCATGCCATTATAATCGATTGTCTCTAAGTCATCTATACTAACATGGCATATATGGTAAGATTCTCTAGAGTACATGTGTATTTTGACCTTAATTACTTATCTTAACTCCTTGGGATACTTGATCATGCTCATCTTCAACTATGTGATCGAGGTAATTTTGTGGCTCTTGAACTTCTTCAAGTTCTATTTTACTCCCACCAACCTTTAAAAGGATAAACTTCTTTTCCAAAGATAACAGTGTTTGTTGAGACAAACACCATTCATTTATGGCATTGTAAGTAGAGTCCACTATGGAAAAACCCTAAACTCCTTTAAATAATCCATAAATTCTTAACATAAGTATTCTCCACCTCTATCAGATCTAATTGTCTTGATACTTTTTCTAGTTTGTTTCTTTATTTTGGTTTTGAATTCTTTAAACTTTTCAAAGGCTTTAGACTTGTATTTTATCAAATATATGTACCCATATGATGAACACAATTTATACATATTTTATATCCCTTCATACTTCATCTTTTGTCATGTTTATGTGCTCAATTAGATGCTTGAAATTGGTTTTGTGGTTTGCTTAGTTTTTTGCTTAATTAAATTTATTAAGTAAATTTACATTGTTTCAAGCTTTTGGGCATATCTTGAGTTTTAGTCCTTAATTTGGAAGGATTTTTATATCTTTGAAAAGTTAAGAGAAGATCAAAAAATTTCATGAAGAGTCCCCAACCCAGTTCAGCCATTTTGGAAGTCAAATAAAGCCCACAATTGGAACAAAGTGTTAACTTGCAATAAAGAACTAGTTTTAGTATTTTCATCATAAGTGGAGGTCCATACTTTATTTTAGTGCAAACTTAAGCCTATAGGATAACTAAGATCTAACTCAACAACTTTCATGAATGGCTTGAAGTCAAAATACACCTTTTTAAATTAGTTTCATGGTTGTAGACTTAAATGTTTAATTCTGCTATGGGTTGGGCTGCTTTAAAAAAACTATCTCTGTTTAGCTTAACTTGAGCTAGGAATCAAGTTTTTATGTAAGGTCAAAGCCATTAGACTCCTAAGAGACAAGGCTATGATTCATATGGAGGCAACTACATTTAATTAAGCCTCCTTCCAACCCTAATCATCAACCCAATCAAGAGATAGTGTAATGAACTTATAAATAGCTAGCTGAGCCATAATTGTATAACCTTTACATTCATTTTCTATATTATCTCTAATTTGGAGAAGGAGAGGAGCTCTACTAGGGCAAGACTCCAGCCCCAATTTGGTATATTCTTCCCTTTTATTTCTACACTAATGTGTAACTAAATCCTATTTCAATATGAGGGAATTTCTATACCATTTCATTTGTTGATTGTGAGACTTGCTTTTAATTCCAATTTATTCCCAATTTAATTGTCTTGATTATCTAATTTTATTGCTTATAATTGATATGTATAATTGATTAAGGTAGCCAATTAATTAGTTATTCATTATGATTTAATGCTAGCTAATTTCTATAAGCAATTTCATTATTTTTAGCTATTTGGTTGTGGGGTAGCAATAGGATGTAAATTTGCTACTAGGTAGATCATTTTCCTAAAGAATTGAGGGTAATTAGTTAGGTTGCTACTAGGGTAATTCAATTAATTAGACTTGGTGTCTTTAGGATTTAATGCTATTGATAAATAAATTGGGGTGCTAGGTATTGACTAATTTAGCAATAAAAGTCAATTAGGTACTGGGCTTGGTTGACAAATTTGGGAAGAAATTAATAATGATTAATTAAGTGTTGAGATTAATTAGTATCTTAACTAAGCGTTCTAAATGGAAATGAAATAATAGTATCAAGGATTAGTCATTGAATTAGTTGCAAGAGTCCCTTGGATTGAGCTTTCCTACATTTGATGTCCCTTCATTTCTAATTTTATTTTGTTATGCATGCAAACTATTTGATTTAATTCTTAATTCTAATTAGATAACCAATCCCCCATTTCATACTATAAACACATTGAGATAGATTACTAGTCTCTATGGAAATTACCTGGACTCACCCTAGCTACTAACTTAGGCAGCTTAGCACTATTTTTGGCTGGTTTCGATAGCCATCACCATACCAAGAATAATCATCAATAAAGGTGATGATGTAACAAAATGCTCCACTAGCTAGAATAGTCATTGGACCACATACATCATGATATATCAACTCCACCACTTCTTTGACATGTTTACCCTTTCTAGTAAAGGGTTTCTTATTTAATTTCCTAAAGAGAGATCATTCACAAGTTCCATATGATTTATAATTGTATGGATCCAAGTATCTATCTTTATGTAACTTTGTGATTCTAGTTTCATTAATGACTAAGTCTATAATGCCAAAGATAGAATAGATTTATGGATTCATTAAACTTTGGTTTTTTATTTACAATAGTTAAGATCTCTTGTCTTACTTCTAAAATATACAACCCTTTAACTAGTTTGCCATTACCATAAAACATGTTGACATGTGAGAAAGAACAACTTTTATTCTTAAAGGTAAAAACATATCCTTCTTAGTCTAAACAAGAAACAAAAATAATATTCTTAGAAATTGTAGGAACATAATAACAATTATTTAGTTCTAGACTTAAGTTCATAGATAATTCTAAAAGGTAGGTTCCCACACTAATAGTAGCAACTTTTGCTCTGTTTCTAATGCATAGGTCTACTTCAACTTTTTGTAGCTTTCTACTACTTCTTTATCTCTACACATCATTACAGGTGTGTAAGCCACAACTGGTATTTAATACCCAAGAATTAGTAGAGCCATAAGGCAAGTTTATCTTTATGACAAGAACATTTTGACTTTAAGTAGAAGTTTCTCTAAGCATCTTAAGGATGTAGGCAATTTTTTCCTACTTAAGGATGATCTTCAAGTTTCATAATTAGTCCATATAATTTGAGCTAATTAGCTTATTATCAATTAGTGTGTTTCTCAAGGAGATGTTATTCATTATTTAACAATCTTCAATAAGACTAGAGCAAATTAATATTTAAGCATAAGATTTATTTTATATGGAATTTTAATAAAATGAACTCCCACTATTTTCTTTAATTATAATGGCCTTTTATCTTATAATCAAATTGTTAGATAATTGTAGTAGGTTAGAATCCTAACTTAATTTACTTGAACTTGACAGATGCCAAGGAATCCAAATAAATTAGACTAGATAGACAACTCAGCTTATTAATTACATCTCCATGTAACTCCCAATCATTTGGTTGACAACTTCATGTCATTTATTATTCATCACATCAAACATTATTAACAACTCCTTGTTTATAATGTTCAAAGTGAAATCTAATTTCATCCAAACACTATATAGTCAAGACTAGGGCCATCCAAACCATACATGTTTGTTAAGTTGCAACCACCAAAACAAGAACATCACTTATATTCTAATAATGATAACATGAAAGATGTGGCATAACCTTGACGGAGGCCAATAAGTTATTGCAAAATTGATCTTTTGTTATTATTATTTTGCTAGGTGGTGATTAATCATGTTCTTAACATGCAACTTAAATTAGCAAGTGATTTTGTAATTAGTTCGAGACTTAACTGTTAAAGGTCTTATGTGCTAATCTATGTTATACATACTTCTTATTCATATCACAATATAAATCACATGCATGCATATGTTTACTAGTCTATGTCATACATACATCATCATTTATAACATAATATAAGTCATGCATGCATAAAATATATGGGATGATTATGGACCAATTTAAATTAATCTGTTGAGCCATAAAAGGGAAAAATCTCTATGGTATGCATCTTTTGCCACATATCACACAATTAGGCCCCTCTTTCTTCTTCCAAAGGAAACATAAAATTCCCTAATTTTTATCATATGTAATGAATTAGATCTTACAGAAGAAACTTTAAATTACATTCAAGGGAAGTGAAGGGAGAAAAGGATTTTAAATTCAGAAGTTAAGAGAAAGGTAGGATGCATAGGGACCTATTTAATAAAATACCTAATAATAGAATATGCATTACACTCATAAAATCCTTTAGTTTATAATTATCCTTCCATGCATTCAAGTACATATAATATATATAAGATAAGAAAGCATAGAACATCAACTTTTTTATTCAAATTATGGTCATGTATATCTCAAGTTATTTGATTAACATTTAATTTAAATAATTTGAATAATTTGGTTCCATCATCAGACATCACAATCAATTTACTTTGGAGATTAATTTTAATTAATTCCAAAATCAATCAATTAGGTAACTCCTTGCTACTTTCCAAAATTATTTCCAATCAATTGCTAATTATCTTTAAATTAGATATAAAATTGAAGAAAATTTCCAAAGCTATTTCCAATAAATTGGTAATCATCTTTAAATCACTATTTCCAATCAAATAGTAATCATATTTGAATTAGATCCAAAGTTAACGAAAGTTTCCATAATTACGAAATCACAATTTAGACAAGTTTTCTCAAAATTGATTGTAATTACAATTAATTTTCTAAATTATATTTATGTAAGTAAATCATGGGGCTGATTGATTATCATCAAATCAATTAAGAGGCTGATTGGTTGTTATCATAACTAATCAAGGTGGCCAGAAACACTATGTGTGGTGGCTGGAAAATTGATTAGCCATTTTGGTTCAATTAGCAAAATTTTCAACCAACTTGCTATCCTCTATGGCTAGCTTGTGCTACCATGTTTGGCCAACAAGCTCCCTTTTCGGCTAGCAACATACCATGATAGTTAGCTAGCTTCTTTCTGATGTATTTTTCATTCAAAGTGCAGTGCAGATCCAATCCTTATTGTTTTATGAAAAAAAATTTGTAGAAATTTCTATGCACTGAATGGAAAACTTTGATCATATGGAGTCAAACTACAATATGCAAATAATCTCAATCATCACTATAACAATCAAATCTTTAATCATGAATTAATAGAAAACAACATGGCCTCTGATACCACTTGTTGGGAAAATAGGATATAAGCATCAAATATGGCAATCAAAAGGATAAAGTATGCATAACAGAATTTTAAAATTTTTTCTAAAACTTGAATCATGTTAGTTGCAAATTAATTCATAAAAAAGGTAAAGTTTAAATTAACAATTTAAATTATACCTCTTTGAAGGTTGTACTTGAAATCCTCAATCAAATTTGAATGTGATCTTCAAGTAATTCCATAAACTCCATAATTAGCTGCATGATCAAGCCTTCTGGATTGTCTTCGAGCAACTTCTTTAGTTTTGATCTCTAACGTTGACGATGATCCACATAAACTAATTCGATTCAAAGCTTCTACCAAGTTCATGAAATAGGTAGAATAGGAAAATGAAACACTCAACTTAAGAGGTGCTAGCTCTCCAAGGAATCACAAATTCACTAATGCAAGGTTGGTGTTTGAATGCAAAGAAGAGATGAAAAATGAGATCACACAAAATGAGTTGGCACACAACACATGTGCTAGGGCTGAATTGGTGTGTCTTAAAAAGTTAGCTTCTCTTCTCTTAAAATAAAAAAGATTGGAACATAAGTAAAAGTGGGAGCTACCAGAAGTGGCACACAAGCTTGGGTTTCCCCTTGCTTGTGCCATTTACTTATCATGCAACCCCTTTGGCCTAAGAAGTCCATACTCCTTAACCTCATGTTCCTTCCTTGGTGTCCAATAAGCCCAAATACTTTTCTATGAGCCCAAACTCATAAACTCTCTTTTATAATCATTCTCTAATTGATTCAATTAATTAAAACAATTATCTAAATGAGGAATCATTCCACTACTTTTGATCTCCTCCAATGTTAATAAAATATCTTAGAACATTTAAATATCAACAATGGGAATTTACTACTATTTAATAATTATAATCTCCATTAGAATTATTAAATCATTGATAAATTAACAATTCTAATCACATTAAAACACTTAATTCATCATTTTGTATTTCCAAAATGTTCTCTTAATATAACTCTTGAATTCATAACATTTTGCATTTTAACTTTTTCTTTGACTTTGGATCAAAGAGATTCTATTTTGTGTGATGCATTAGGTTTCCATGCATGTTAGAAATGAATTTATTTACAAGCCTCTATAAGCTCAATTAAATTAAAAATCCTTTTAATTCAAATATAATTTATCCAAATTACTAAAACAAATTTATAAATTAAGATTGGCTTCTAGAAAAGCATTATGGCCACCAAAATGCTAGGAACAGATTTGTGAAAATCAAAATCTTTCATGATAAGGTGTTAATGTATAATTCAATTCCTTCATCTCTTGATATTCAAATTGGACTTAGGGCATAGTTCTAATATGAACATCTAATCCCAGGTGTATGTTTGATTATGTGCTATCTCACAATCATTCACGCATAAAAGTCCTTTTATGCATGATTAATTGATTATACATAAAACCCTTTTTATGTATCATCAATGAATAGAATTACGATTTTGATTATAGCACACATGTCAAAACATCTTTAGAGTATTGTTCCTTTGCCACCAAGGAGAATGAATTCTATCTTGACCAATCACTACCTTTATTTATTTCATAATGTACCCAAATTATTTGTATCTACTCTTTCAAGAATGCAAGCCTAGAATAAAATCAAAGTACATGACTCCATACATAAGATAATGTGTTAATCTCAAGTTTAAGGATCACTTACACCACTTTTCACATGAGAAGTCTACTAACATATAATAACATTCCAAATGATTTCTCATGGTGGATCAATCTAGCCATTTGTTTCATAACATATATCCATATGTCTATCCAGATATAAGCATATTTACTGTGTACAAGATCACTGCGTTCTTCTAAACAAAATGTGACATAACATATACTGGTTTATTCATGAATAATTAATACTCTATTCTCTCAGTTATTTAACAACCTCAAATATTTAGAGATATAACTATATGTATAAATTATCTCATAATTACAATTCTAATTGTAATTTATTTATACATAATTATATTTTAAGGACTCTATCCAATATAGCATGCATATATCAGAACATATATATATATGTGAAAACTATAAAAAGGCCAAAACATCATGTTTATTATGTATGGTAAGATATGTAGTATCCATGTCATTACAATTGATTTCCTTTAGAGCATTTATACCAACAGTCTCCCACTTGACTTAAAGCTAATCACCTATGTCTCTTATCCCAATTCTTTCTAAATGACGATTAAGCTTTTCCTAGGATAGAGGCTTAGTGAGGGGATTAGCTATATTGTCATATGTAAGATTTCATTCTATTCTTATTTCATTATGCTCTATGATTTTGATCAAATGGTAATGCCATATGACCTATTTGGATCTTGACCTCGATTCCTTAGCTTATGTTATGGCACCATTGTTATTGCAATTATACTGCCAGGAATTACACCTAGTTTTGTGAAGAACTTTTTTATCCAAATAACTTCCTTTGTTTCTTCTGAAGTAGCAAGTAATTCAGTTGTAGAATCTTCTTTGGTATCTTACTTAGAACCTTGTAAACAAACCACACCTTCATTAAGAGTGAATACAAATCCTAACTGTGATTTATAATAATCCTAATCTGATTGAACCTTAGTCACTTTTAATTAGATTAGCCTCATATCTGTTGGTGAAATAGAGTGCTTAGGGGACATTTGGTCACATACATAGCATCGCCTACATAAGTGATCCTATTGTAGATGTATAGGGAATCTCATTCATGTATTTTAGTTCATCTTTTGTCTTAAGACTCTATTTCCTAGACAAGTAAACATGAAACATGGGTAAGAACCCTTTTTTGGACTCATCTATGTTAAACCTTTTTAGCTTCTTGTCTAGTAGATTGGGAGAGGCTAAGCAACTTTTTAGATCTATCCCTATAGAACTTCATACATAGAATGAAGATTACTTTTCCTAAATCCTTCATAGAGAATGTTTTGAACAACCACAACTTGACAAATTGTAACATAGGAATGTCATTTCCTATAAGCAATATGTCATCTACATATAGTAATAGGAAGATAACCAGACTCCCACAAACCTTCTTATACACATATGGTTCATCAAGTTCTTGATGAAGTCAAACAAATAAAATGGATATTCCAATTTTATAAAGCTTGCTTTAGCCCATATATGGACCTCTGTAGCTTGCTTACCTTGTAGGCTTCAATCTTAGAAACAAGGTCTTCAAGTTGTATCATATGTACATTCTTTTCCAAGTTTCCATTTAGGAAAGCTATTTTGACATCTATTTGCCAAATTTCATAGTCATGATATGAAGTTATTGCAAGTAAAATTCTAATGGACTTTAACATGGCAACTAGCAAAAAAGTTTGTAATAGTCAATACCTTGTACTTGCCTACAACCTTTTGCCACCTATTGCAAAAAATTAGATCCAAGCATCCAGTATGCTGAATAAAAGTATCAAATATACGCAACTATCATGACCTAAAACCCTAGTCATGACTGGCATGAATATCAATCCTTTCATTGATAATCACTAGCCTTTATCTCAATTATGCTAATTCATTTTATTCATGACATTCTAAATTTCATTATAATTCAAATGACTCATTACAATTTGATAGCTAAGAATAGAATGAAACCCATGTGATTTCAAATGGAAAATATATTTATATAGCTAAAATTTACCTAATGTACAAAGACATTGCCCATTAAGGCACATGCCTCTTTTTGCTAACAGTGTTCACCTTTTAACATGCATTACCCAAAATCCTTACACATACCCCTGGCTAGTTTCAATAACCATTTTTCTTGAGCACCCTAGGTTCCTTTAAGGACAACACAAAATAAAGTCAGTTTAACCTATAGCCTATAAGGATTTCAAAAGTATAGGTGAGACCAACTCCATCCTTAAGGATGTGATGACAATGCTACTTACATTTTCAAAAGGTGATCCAAAAAGAATGTAGATAGTGGATCCTCTAAGGATCAAACCATCTCATAGCCATCATTAGTAATACATTTAGGGGTTATAGAGGAATGATTTCTATCTCATGTAAGACCTCACATCCTACTAGGTTTAACATTATGATATAATGTATTTTAATTTCATATGCTCCTAATGGGCTATTGACCATAGTGGTGAGTGTATCAATTGTGATTTCCATTGCTTGATTATCTATCTTACTTTTTAGTGGAAGAATTGACCACTAATTCTTAAGTATTTGAAAAAAAACAATATACAAAATAAAAAGTTTAGGGCTTAATGAGATAGATACATACTAGACAAATGAATTCATTACACAACAAGAGCCATACATTCATACACATGTACACATACGATCAATAAAGAATTAGTATTTAGATCATTTCCATAAAAGGTTATAAGGTATTCAAAGACTTACCACTGAGATAATTCACATTATGCATTTTTCAACACATTAGGCCACTCTAGGCCAATTCTTGCTTTTATAGCCATATGTCTACATTTCAAATTCATCATATATATCAATTTCATGGTATCACATTTCAACATTTCATGCAACAAAAATATAAATCACACAGTGTGTAGTCATAATTCAATTGTAACCTTCCTTATTACTCCTTTCTAATCATAATGCGCACAAACCCAACCTTTTCCATCTAGCACTCACCTTATACCCCTTCACAATATGGGAACATGTAGATCCAGGATCTAATTCATTATTTCCCACCATAATCCATCATTCTCATATCAAGTCTCAAAGGCTACCAGGTATTCAATTATTCTATTTTCATAAGGAATATCTCATCATTTTCATATCAACATATTTCATCATCATTCATAATATTGTATTTCATTTCATGTCTCATATACATAATCAAGTTTTACACAATATAATTGCTTGTAGTAAACATACTTCCACAATCACAGTCATTCATGACCATTGCAATGCTTTCTTAGCTCATATTTGCATTTTCTTCTAAACTCAGTACTTAGAAATTATTGTATGCACATCCATTGTATTCATTAATTTTAGTTTATAAACCACTCCTTTAGGATATTACATTTGTCATATAAGTTTAGTTGGACTTTCTACAGTTTTGAGTTAAAGAAATAAAGTGTAGTTTCAAGTAAAGGAAAGTGGGACTAAACAAATTGAATTTTTGTTAAAAGTGCGATCAGAATCACAAATAGAATAGCTAAAGAAAAATGAGCATGATTGTGATCAAAATCCAAAACTTATTTGTAGAAGACTTGATTTGACTCAAGAACATGTAGTTAGAAATGTGAGTCTACTCACCAAATTTTGAAAACTTTTGAGAAGTCTAATTTAAAACTTGATTAGAATCGCGATTAGAATCAAAAAATAAAGTAGAGAAGGTTAATTCAACTTATAAAATTCTAGTTCAGGATTTGATTCGAATCGATTAAGAAGCATTATTGGGTTTCTATGAGCATGATAGTGGGTTTAGTTCAAAATGGTGCGATTCAACTCACACGAGCAGATTTTTGCATATTAACAATAGTAAAACAAGGGAACTCATTTCTAACACAAAAACACACTATAGAATCTTATTATCCCATGTTTCTAGAAGCATAAACAAACATAAACTCAACTATTTCAACACCATACTCATTCACATCTCAACAATCCACTTAATTATCAAGTTTCTTCATATCATCACAAAACTCATTTTTACTAACTTGTACCACAAATCAACAGATCTCAAGTAAGAAACACATCATAATTCATAAGAATGGTAAGTATCACTCACCTCAACAACTTGAACACAAGAAACTACAACTATTTCACTAAAATCTTCTATGCTCTTCAAAATAAAAAATAAGAGCATATTAGCTTTTAATCCTTTTTTCCACAGATTTCCCTCATTATCATTAAATTATGATTCCTTTATTATGAATAGAGCTATATCTAACAAATTTGAGCTCCAAAATATTAGAAAATTTGATTTAATTCATGGGCTGAATAATAACATAAATAGCGATAGAAAACCTTAAAAATTCATAACTTAAGTTATACTTAATGAATCAATATGATTTTGATGTTGAAATGAAAAGGAAGAAAAGAGGATTCAGTACTAAAAATTTGAGAAAATAATAAGCAAGATTAAGGGCTCACCTAAAGAGAAAGAAAGCAATTGTTTAAAGAGAGAAAGTGAAGACTTATAGAGGAAGATGAGGTGAAGTTTGCATGACTTCCTTTGGGCTGAACCTAAAGAAAAGGAGAAGGCAAGGCAACTGAGGGAAGGGTAAAATGGAAAAGTTTGGTCAACTTTTCAATAATTATAAGTTAACCACTTTCTTTTTTTTCTTTATTTCTTTCATTTGAGCTAAAATTTAACACACTTAGCAAATTTCAAATTTTCAAAATTTTAATACAAATTAGTTAAATTAATTCCCTTCATAATGACTATGATTTTATACTCATTCAATATTTGTCACCCTTGTTTCAAATTTATGAAGTTTTCTGGAAATAAAATTTCAAAATTACAAATTTTGTTCTTTGAACATTCTTGATTAACTCTTTGATCTTAAAAGGATTTCTAAAATTCATATAATTGATTTCTACTATTTCTAGGTCTCTCATAACTCAAAGTTTATAGTTTCAAAATTCTTAAAAAATTTTGAGTTCCTCTTTTTGTATTTTTTCATAAAGTCATTTTAGTTCTAAATAAAGTTTGGAAACTTCAGGATGTTACAGTAAGGGAGTTTTAAAATTTTCCCAAAACCAAATCATGTTGTTTACAAATTAATTCATAAGCAAGGTAAATTGTAAAGTAAAAATTTAAATTATACCTTCTCAAGAGCTGTTATCAGTATCCTTGGTCTTCAAATTTGAATTTGATCTCCAAGCAATTCAACAAACTCTCCAACCAGCCTTTTGATCAAGTCTTTCAGATTGTCTTTAGTCATCTCCTTTAGATTTGATCTTCAACACCAATAGTGGTCCACCTGAACCAATTTGATTCAAAGATTTCACTAAGTTCAAGTAACAGGTGGAATAGGAAAATCAACCACTCAACTTAAAAGGTGCTAGGTCTTTAGAGATTCACAAATTCACTCAAGCAGGGCTGGTATTTGAATACAAAGTGAAGATGAGAGGTGAGATCACACTGAGAGAGCTGGGTGCACAACACATGTGTTAAGCTTGTTGTAAGTGTGTCATTGTACATGCACTTAGTTGGAATCTCACTCATTTAAATAAAAAAGGTTGGAGCACAAGAGTGGAGAGCAAGCATGAGTGGCACATAAGTTAGGATTTCCCTTTGCTTGGGTCATCCATTGATCAAGTGGATGGGCTGCAAAACTAGCATGCCCTTTTAGCTTAAGGAGTCTATATTCCTTGTTTGGGTTGTAATGAGTCCAAACTTATTAACTTCATACACCCTCTTTTATGCCCAATAAACTAAACAATTTCCTATGAGTCTAAACTCATAAAGTCTCTTATGTAATCATTCTCTAATTATTTTAATTAATTAAAACAACTTTTTAAGTGAGAAACAATTCCTTTACTTATGATCTCCTCTAAAGTTAATATAAATGTTCTATAACATTTAAATATCAATAATGAAAGTTTACTGCTATTCAATGATTGTAATATCTATTAGAATTATTAAATCATTGATGAATTAACACTTCTAATCACATTAGAATACTTAATTAATCTTTTTAAATTTTCAAGATGTTCACTAATTCAACTCATGAATTCACAACATTTTGCATTCTAACTATTCCTTTGACTTTGGATTAAAGAGATTCTATTGTGTATGACCCATTAAGTTTTCATGCATATTGGCAACAAATTTATTTATAGGCTTCTATAAACTCAATTATATTTAAACACAATTTCTTAAAATTGTTCAAATACATTCATAGATCATTATTGGTTTCTAGTAATACATCATGACCAACCAAATTCTAAGAATAGATTTATGGAAATCAAAATCTTTTGTGAGAAGGTGTTAGTGTGTAATTCAATCTCTTCATCTCTTGATATTCAATTATGACTTAGGGTATGGTTCAAGTGTCAGGCCTAATTTGAACATCCAATCATAGAGGTATGTTTGACTATGTGCTATCTCACAATTATTTCTATATAAAACTTCTTTTATGTATCAATAATTGGTTATACATAAAAATCCTTATATGTATAATTAATGCATAGGCCTATGATTTTGATCATAGCACAAGTGTCAAAATATCTTTTGAATATCTTACCTTGTCACCAAGGAGGATGAATTATATCTTGATTAATCATTACCTTCATGTACTTTGTGGTGCACCCAAAATTATTCATATATACTCTTTCAAGAGTATAAGCCTAGAATAAAATCAATGTGGAAGAGGATAAAGAAGCTACTAAGGCTAGATTCCTACTTAGGCTAAACTTTAACATTGCCAATGTGGTGGAATTGTAGCACTATGTGGAACTGGAAGACATGATACATATAGCCATGAGAGTTGAGAGGCAACTCCAGAGGATGAGTTCTTCTAACTATGGACATTAATCTAGTTCTTCATGGAAGCCTAGTTAGGAGAAGAAATATTAGAAAAAAGATGACAAATTCTCAAAGAGAGTTATGACTAAAACTTCTTCCAAGGCTAAAGGAGAAGACTATAAGGCAAAAGCAAGGTGGAAGTACCTTAAAAGAAAAGGAACATCCAATGCTTCAAGTGCTTAAGCCACGGTCATTATGCCTATGAGTGCCCAAACAAAAGATTCATGCTATTGTAGGGAAATGGTGAAATTGAATCTACTAGTGAGCATAAGAAAGAGTATGAAAAATCCAATTCTAATAAAGAAAAGAGTAGTGAGGGATTACAACAAGTGGTTAAAGGAGAGGCCTTCATGGTGAGAAGAGTTTTGAATGTTTAGGCTAAGGAAAAGAATAAAGAGCGAAGAGAGAATATTTTCTATACAAGAATCTCATTATAGATGGAGGGAGTTGTGCCAATGTAGCTAGCATGGTTTTGGTGGAGATGTTAGGCTTGCCTACCTTGAATGATCACACACCTTACAAGTTGCAATGTTTGGATGATAGTGGCGAGCTGAAAGTGACAAGACAAGTTCTAATGGCATTCTCTATTGGAAGGTATCAAGATGAAATGCTTTGTGATGTGGTATGTATACAAGCGGTTCACTTGTTTCTAGGAATTGCCATGGCAATTTGATAGGCATGTTGCTTATAATAACTTCCTAAATAAGTATAGTTTTGTTAAGTACAACATGCAAGTCACTCCTATGCCTTTAACTAAAAAAAAAATTGTTTAAGAATCAAGTGAAAATAGGAAAAAATAAATAAAGAGAGAGTGTGTGAAAAAGAAAAAAAAAAGGAGTGAGAGCAAAAAGAAAGGGAGAAAGAAAGTTGTTTTTAAGCCAGGAGATTGGGTTTGGTTACACATGGGGAAAGAAAGGTTTCCAGCTCAAAGGAGAACAAAATTACATCCAAAGAGAGATGGTCCATTCCAAGTGCTTGCAAGAATCAATGAGAAAGTTTACAAGTTGGATCTTCCTAATGAGTATAGTGTGAGTGCTACTTTTAAAGCTTTTGATCTTTCTCCTTTTGATGTAAGTATTGAAATTTTGAGGACGAATCCTTTTGAAGAGAGGGGGAATGATGGAAACTCAAAAGAGCACTCAAGGGATCATTAAGAGCCATTGTACATTGAAAATGGACTAATTACAAGGGCTAAGACTAAAAGGATTAGGAAGGCTTTACAAGGCTTATGTCAAAATATGTGGAGCAAACATGAGAAGGATGGCTTGGGAAAGTCAAGGGTCATATGCATTGAAGCCATGTGGGGCCACCTAAGCATCTTTGCGCTAAGATGGAGAACATATGGGGCTAATCGGGTTGCCTTGCACCACTTGCAGCTAATTGCATCTCTTGCACTGATTTGGAACGTTTCTTGCATAGGCTATCTGGGTTCTATTTGTAACGCCAACTTGTAGGCCTAATTGAGTCCATTTGTGTGTGTTTGGCTTTAGGTCTTTTTTGTAATAGCTTAGGCCTTTATTTTGTGTTAAGTAATTTGTTTGTATTTTAGGCTTCTTTGTCTTATAAGTCTAGCCTATTTAGTTTAGTGATAGATATATGGGAAGGCTTCTTGTAAGAGCTTTCTTTCTTAGAGTTCTTGAATGAACTTAGGACTCATCAATGACATCTCTCTTTATTGTGTCAAATTGATGACTTATTACTCCCCTTCTTTTTCCATTTTGGAGTTTGCTATGAATATCCTTCTTTTTCCTTCATTTTTGTGGTTAAATTTGGGAAGGTCCATCGGCATCTCTTATGAAGTCCATTGGTACATGGTAAGATTCTAATAATTTATCATAGCAAGTCAATATAGTTATATGTTCCACAACATATACCCATATGTCTTATTCAATATTAGTATATCTTCTATATATGAGATCACTACATTCTTCTAGAAGAATGTAAGATGACATATGTTGGCTTACTAATGAATAATTAATATCATGTTTTCTCAATTATTCAATAACTTAGAAAATTTAGAAATATAATTATATGTATAAATCATCTCATAATTACAACATCAATAGTAATTAATTCATACACAGTGTGATTTCAAGGACTTTATCCAATATATTACAAATATCTCAAGACATATACATATATATATATAAACTAAATTGATAAAGAGGCCATAACTTCACGTTTATTAAATATTGTAAGACATATAGTATTCATGTCATTATAACTTATTTTCTCTAAGGCATTTATACTAACATTCCACTTAACCTAAAGCCAATCATCCATGTATCTAATCCCAATTCTTTCTAAATGATGATCAAGCTTCTTCTAGGACAAAGGCTTAGTGGCAAAATCAACTACATTATGGTCTATGAGAATCTATTTTATTCTTATTTTGTTGTGCTTTATAATCTTTATGATCAAATGGTAATTCCTCATGACATGTTTGGATATTTAATGAAACCATTGGTCCTTAGCTTTTGCTATGGCTCTATTGTTATCATAATAACAATGTCAAGAACTACCCCTAGTTTTGTGAAGAACTTCTCTATCTAAACAGCTTCATATGCTACTTCTAAAGCAGTAATAAATTCAGTTGTAGAATCTATTATGCTATCTTCCTTGGAACATTTCCAACATACCACACCTCTATTAAGAGTGAATACAAATCTTAACTATGATTTGTAATCATCTTGATCTAACTAAAAGCTTTCATCTTGGAAACCTCTAATTCTCAAATCAGGGTTTCCTTCATATATTAGGAACACATCCTTAGTTCTTTTCAAGTGCTCAAGGATGGTCTTGACTACACTTTAGTGACTTTCACATAGATTAGCATCATATCTATGATGGGAGTAAAAAAAAACAAAAATAAGAAGCTAAACTACCCTAGCTTTTAGTAGAATGAGTCTAGATCATTCCATAAAGGTTAATGATTAATTCAATGTATAAAAGTAAAAGATATGGGGAAATGTTGACAATCTAAACAGAATATGAAAATAGACAAGAGGTATCAAAATAAACAAATAGAATCAATTATAGAAAGGAAACTTCAGTGAGAAAGCTTTAATCCAAGGGACTCTTACATTCAATTCAATGATTGATCATAGACACCAAAGTTTCATTCCCTATTTGATCATTCAACAAAGAATTAAATTAGGCCCAACACCTAAACTAATTCTTACTAATTTTCCTCTAATTTTGCTAATTGAGCCCAGCACTTGAATTAAACCTTATTTCTAAATTGATTAAAGCCCAGCACCCAAATCAACTTAATAATAGGATTAAGAATTAGAAAAGACCAAGACTAGTTCACAAATTCACCCCAATAGCAAATTCATCAATCACCCTATATTTCTTTAAAATAATTGACCGACACCAGTGCACAATCACAAACTTTATTGGTACTTAAGCCAAACAAACATAAATAACTTTGATTACAAAAGTCTAACTAGTAGTTAATTATAATAGACAATCAATTAACTAGACACATTAATTAATCATCCAAAGGAATTGACTCCATTAAATCGAAGAGATTTTTCTCTTAGATTGAAAGAAAAGATTGGTTATACATTAGAAAAGAAATAAAAACAATAATAAAAGAAAAGAGAAGACTTAAAAAAGCACTAGTGTTCTTACCCTAGGAGAGCTCCTCATTTATTATAAAAAATGAGAGAAATGAAAAAGGTTTTTAATTGACTACTAAATTCACATTTTTATACTTTGCACCTCTCCTCTTTCTTTATCAATTGATTAGGGTTATATGGAGGCACAATTGGACTGGGGTATGCTAGAAGTTGCAGCCTTATTTATTAACAACCCAATGGCCCTAACCTTGCTAAAAAATGCTATTCCTAGATCAACTTATGGGCTAAAAACCAAATAATTTTTGAAGTAATCTAACTTATAATAGAGGTAATCACTTATATTCATAACTCTAAAACTTATTCAAAACTATGTGTTTTGACCTTGGGACCTTCATAAAAGTTGTAGAGGTGGATTTTAACTATCTAATGGGGTTTTATTTGCACCAAATTGAGGTCTAAAGCTCCAAATATGGTCAAAATATTGAAACTGGTTCTAGGTAAGTGGGTTAACATCATATTTTGGCTTCTGGCTGAATTTAACCCTCTAAAAGGCTAAACTAGACTTGGGAATTTTCATAACATTTGTAGAGCTTTCTATTAAATATCCAAAGACATAAGAATTACACAAAAATAAAGTTCAAAACTTTAGAAACACCTAAAAACTTGAAATAGAGTCAAATTACCAAATTAGTTTAATTAAGCTCTAAAACCGACCAAATCAAGAAACTAATCACAAGTATCCAATTTAGTATAAAATCATGATAAAATACAAATTATAAAAAGGATATAAAATATATATAAATTATATTCATCAAATTCCTCTACACTTAGCTCTTTTATGACCTTGGGCAATGCACTAAAACTAAACCAAACTAGACTCAAAACAAAAACTTTAACACTAACCTTTCAATAATGATGAAAATACAAAACCAAAAGCAAAGAAACAACTAAAATATTATGGGACATAGCATATTATGAAGCAAAATTCTTGACAACTTAAAACTTAATCTTCTAACAAAGCAATTTTATTCAAAAGAAAAATAGATCAAATTGGTAGACCCTCACAAGATAAGCTTTTCAACTCTTTTAGTCTTTAAGATAGGCAAGTGTTTTACTCAATTGTAATCCATGAAAATGCACTACCATTAGGTTGCTTATTATAACATGCATAGCACAAATCAAAAGAACTTCTCAAGGGTTGTAATGCGGCCAAAGGAAAAGGGAAGGAAAGGAATGATAAGGATATGAAAGTGCAAAGCCAAAGAGACTAATAAAGCATTGTGGCATAGATTCAAACAAGAAAATGAGCAATTAAAACTGAAATCTATATCACAAAATTTCATATTTATCACTTCTTTATTTTCTCTATTCTTTTCTTCATTTTTTTTCACTTCCTTTTATTTTGAGTTTTTTTTTTTGAAAATTTTCTTTTTCCTTAAAATTCAATTTTCCTTTTCTTGTTTCCTTTCTCTTTAATTGCATTGAGCTCTTTTTCTATTTTTTTTCTTTTTCATTTATTTTTTCTTTCCTATTTTCTTAACTATTGTAATGAATCACATTTGCCTCTTCACCAAATGATTAGCACACCCCCACACTTATTCAAAAGCCCATCCCACTAATGAATTAAATGCTCAACTAATCCCTAAAGTTAGGAAAAGGTAAAAAAATTCAAGGCTTGACTTTATAATGAGTTGCATAACAAGAAAAAAGTCAATTAAGCTCAAAGGGGCTTAACAATGATACATTGTCAGGTTAACTAAAAGGGTAAAAGTGGTTAATCAAAGATTGCCTTAATCATATTTATGCATGCATGTGCCAATGTAATCTTAAAAAGATTTAAAGCAAGTTCTAAAGTAACAATTTCATAAAAGAAAATCACATACATGAAAGAAAGGGACTTTATTAAAATGATCAATAATGGCTTAAAATCTTAGAGGCAATATGTCTATCAAAATCAATCTACAAACATTTCAAACTTTATTACTCATCAAATTCAAGGATCAAGAGGCAAGATAATTTTTTCAATTATGTTATGCAACCATCAAAATCAATTGCAACATACTTAAGGCCTAAACAAACTTATCATCATTGAAAAACACCTAAATAAACAAAACAAGCACTATTTTTTTTTAATTTTAAACACAATCAAACAAGAGGCTAAACAAAACAATTCTAAAGTCTCCCCCCCACACACTTAAATTTTACATTGTCCTCAATGTGAGCACAAAACCAATAACAAATCATGAACATTTAAAATTAAAAAGATAAAGAAAGAGAGCAAATCGCTTAGGTTGCCTCCTAAGAAGCTTCTTTTTTTTTTTTAACATCATTAGCTCGATGGAGCATTGGTTATTTTGGATCAAATATGAATATTGGCAACAACTATTTGATAGGAGAAGATAGTATGTAAAGCTCCTATAAATGAAGGTTACTTGGAACTAGAACAAGAAGTGATGACTACAACACTATTGTTATCTCTTCAAATTCATAATTTAACTCCACTGATTCATCAATTTTCTTTAAGTCCCTATGCATTGCCACATTAAATGCATCAAGTTCAGCTTTACTTTCCAACTAAAATACATCCTGCATTTAAAAACCAATAAGATTAATAAACAAAATAGAATAGCGATTAACAAGGTATTTCATAGCCTTAAATATATAAAAAATTATTATTACTCCATCCATTTCCATGTTAATGTGCCATCATGAATATTAATTGTTATCTTGGCTGATTTAAGGAAAGGCTTTTCCAAAATATAGAAATTCGAGTCCTTACAAATATAAGAAAATTTCTTTCAATAACAATAGACATGTTTTCCCCCCTCACTTATCTTCTTTTGTTCTTTTTGCTTGGAATCAGCCAATGTACGGGAAAAGGAAGGAGGAGTGATATTAATAACTTTAAGTTGAAGGTTGTTCTCTTCCTTTACAATTTTTGCCTCTTTCTACTCTAAAACTAGTGGTATCTATTCATTCCTAGTTTCTATTGTTTTTTCCACTCCTTAGTAGTTTTGCACTGACATTTTCTCTAGGGTTTAATACTATCTAAGAGGGTAACCTACTTGAAACCTAAGTTTCTATCTTGCTCATTCTTATTTGTGTTACAAGCTAACTCACTTATGTTTTTAGGTTCTAGTATCTAGTAGTTGTTTCTTGTTGGAATTGTAAGTTGTTTTAGGTCATAGTCTGAATCATATCTTCAAGGCTTTACTAGAAAATGGAGCTTAGTTTGGCAACTAGTTGGCTTGCATTAAGGGCTAAAATAGGGCCTGTCTAGCCTAATAATCAAAGCACAAATCTGATTGATGAATGCAATCATAGTTATGTTGGTCAAAAGATGGATAATATGATTATACCATCTAGAATTGCATAAGCAGGAATATGGATTATATTGCTATAGAAATTCTCCCCCTATATAAGCTTGCTAAAATGGTTCATAAGATTACAATGTTGGATACCCATTAATGAGTTAGAAAAGTTAACTTAGATAGTTGTTGTGCAAGTCATGACAAAAGGCAAAGTATATAAGGCATATGAAATTTGCATAAATTGTATTCATCAATATGTTAGTGACATTTAATGCATAGGAGACAATTAGTCATGTACATACCATGGCACACATGATTGATTCTATTATAGATGCATAGGGGATCTCATTTAAGCATTTTCATTCAACTTCCATCTTAGGACACTATTTCCTAGACAAGTGAACACCATGAGAGATGGCAAGAGCCCTTTCTTAGACCTATCCATCCTAAAACTTTCTAGCATCTTGTCTATATATATATGGATTGAGATAGGATAAGCAACCTTTTAGATCTATCCCTATTAATCTTTATACCTAGAAAGAAGGTTGCTTGTTCCAAATCCTTCATGGTGAACATCTTGGACATCCTTAACTTGACATACTGTAATGTGGGTATGTTGTTTCCTATAAGCATTATGCCATCTACATATAGTAATAGGAAGACAATGGCACTCTCACTAAACTTCGTGCACACACATGGTTCATCAACATTCTTGATGAAGTCAAATGATCTAATGGCATCATCAAAATAGATGTTTTAACTCTGTGAAGCTTGCTTTAGTCCATATATAGACCTCTATAGCTTGTATACCTTGTGGGGTTTGGTCTTGGAGATTTATCATTTTATGGAATCAATATCTATTATTGCCTCCTAGCAATTAGTAAGTTCATTTTCATTTTCTTGTGTAAGGAGATTACCATATCTTTTAGGTTCATTATGTTCCTTACTAGATCTCTAGAGTATAGGTGTACTTTGAGCTTGATTATTTTTCTTAACACTTTGATATACTTGATTAGGCTCATCCTTAATCATGTGATCTATGTTATTTTATGGTTCTTGAACCTCTTCAAGCTATACTTTACTCCCGTGAGCCATTTTAAGGATAAATAATTTTTTCCAAGAAGGTAGCTTTTGTTGAGAAAAAAAAACCTTTTACTCAATAGGGTGATAAAAGTAGTAACCCCTTGTTTCTTTAGGGTATCCCTCAAATAATCATTTATCACACTTAAATCCCAATTTATCTATGATGATATGCTTCACATAATTAGAACTTCCCTAAATCTTCAAATGTGAAACATTTAGTTTCTTTCCTAACCATAGCACCCACGGTGTCTTATCTACAAAATTTGATGGGGCATAGTTTAGGTTGCATGTAGTAGATTCTAAATAATAAGCTTAGAAAGAGATTGGTAAGATTGCAATACTCATCAAGGAACATACCATGTCAAGCAAGGTATAGTTTCTCCTTTCTGAAACACCATTCATTTGTGGCATTGTAAGTGGATTTCATTATGATAGAAGTCCAAACTCCTTTAAATATTCCACAAATTCTTGGCTTAATTATTCTCCACCTCAATTGGATCTAAGTGTCTTAATACTTTTCTTGTTTGTTTTTCTAATTCACTTTTGAATTTTTTGAACATTTTAAAGGCTTTAGAGTTGTATTTCATCAAATACACGTACCCATACCTATCATAGTCATCACTAAAGGTGATAAAGTAGGAAAATGCACCTCTTGTAGGGGTAGTCATTAGACAACATAAATCATTATGTATCAATTTTAACACCTCTTTGGCATATTCACCCTTTCCAGTAAAAGGTTTCTTAGTCATTTTTTTAATGAGATATGATTCATAAGTTTAATATGATTCATAATCAAATAAATCTAAGTATCCATCTTTATGTAATTTTGTGATTCTAGTTTCATTAATATTGTTAATATAGATGCCCTAGAGACAATCGATTATAATGGCATGGATACTACATATTTTAGCATATTTAACAAACATGATGATTTTGCCTTTTTATTAATTTAGTCTTAACATATATATATTGATATATGTATTCTATACTATATAAAGTTCTTAAAATATAACTATGTATAAATAAATTGCAATTAGGACTATAATTATGAGATAATTTATACATATAATTGTATTTCTAAATATCCCTAGTGCTTGAATAATTAAGAAAATAGGATATCATTTATTCATGAGTAAACTAGCATATGTCATATCACATTCTTCTAGAAGAATGTAGTGATCTCATACACTATTTGATATGTTAGTATCTAGGAAGACATATGGATATATGTTATCAAACATATGGCTGGATCGACCCACCATGGGAAAAATGTTGTCGTGTGTCAATCTCATATAAAAAGTGGTGTAAGTGATCCTTATACTTGAGATCAACATCGTATCCTATGTATGGAGTCTTGTACTTTGATTTTGTTCTAGACTTGCACTCTTAAAGAGTGGATATTGTTGACGTCGAAATTCGATTCATGTACGAGAACCAAACTCCGGCCAACGGGATGTAGAGTTCAGGAATCAATGCTACTCTTGAAGTGTTATGGACGATGACCCAGAGGAAGGGGGAGAAGGAAAGACAGTATTTTTAACATGGTTCGGCCAAATCCAGGAGGCACCGGACCCTACTTCCACGGCGGAGGTCTTATTGATAATGTATAAGAGTTTTTGTATACAAGATTGGCCTCTCTCCTTTCTGCTAACAAGGCAATCCTATTTATAGAAGGAGGAGAGAAGACATACATTAAATGCTAACTACAGTTAAGTTACATCAATTAAATGGGAAAAGACACTAAGAGGTCTGTAATCTGGCAATAGGCTGTGAAGCAGGCCTTCTTAGGTTGACAAGTAGACTTTGTAGCTGCCATTGTGTCAGGCAAAATGCTTTGCTGTCTCAAGCGAGAGCTTCTTAGGGAAGTTGTTTTAGGCTTCCCACAGCAAGGGGGCGTGGTCGCTGACCCGACGTCTGAGCCTGTTGTCGCTATGTCGCGTAACCACTGAGGTGTGATCCTTCAGACCACGGTGCGGCGAGGCGGTCAGGACAGGATCTGGTGCCTGATGCACTCACTGTTGTTTTTCCTGGAGCCTCCGAAGGCTCTTTGCTAAGATGCGAGGACTGACCCTCGGGCTCTCGGGGACTCGTCCGCGTGAGGACATTTTCTGGTGTATAACACAAGCCCCCCAACTCTTGATGTGCTTTACGGACTGGGAGTTAGATATTTTTGAGGCTGGATTCGTATCTTTGGTCAGTGTACTCCCTTGACTGAAGTGTCATGTCAAATATCTTTCCATATTTGCTTTAGGCCAT